>CM055276.1:62686667-62720375 GCA_029237695.1 Conchocele bisecta | reverse complement strand
TTCACTGAAGGTAGAAAAGTACGGCAATTGTTTGTAGTTATATGGGCCTACCGTAGTTCACTGAACGCAGAAAAGTACGGGAATTGTTTGTCATTATATGGGCCTAGTTCACTGAATGCAGAAAAGTACGCAAATTGTTTGTCATTATATGGACCTAGTTCACTGAACGCAGAAAAATATGGGAATTGTTTGTCATTATATGGTTCTAGTTCACTGAACGCAGAAAAGTACAGGAATTGTTTGTCATTATATGGGCCTGGTTCACTGAACGCAGAAAAATGTGGGAATTGTTTGTCATTATATGTGCCTAGTTCACTGAATGCAGAAAAGTACGGGAATTGTTTGTCATTATATGGGCCTAGTTCACTGAATGCAGAAAAGTACGCAAATTGTTTGTCATTATATGGACCTAGTTCACTGAACGCAGAAAAATATGGGAATTGTTTGTCATTATATGGTTCTAGTTCACTGAATGCAGAAAAGTACAGGAATTGTTTGTCATTATATGGGCCTGGTTCACTGAACGCAGAAAAATGTGGGAATTGTTTGTCATTATATGTGCCTCGTTCACTGAACGCAGAAAAGTACGAGAATTGTTTGCCATTATATGGGCCTAGTTCACTGAATGCAGAAAAGTACGGGAATTGTTTGTCATTATATGGGCCTAGTTCACTGAACGCAGAAAAGTACGGCAATTGTTTGTCATTATATGGGCCTAGTTCACTGAACGCAGAAAAGTACGGCAATTGTTTGTCATTATATGGGCCTAGTTCACTGAACGCAGAAAAATGTGGGAATTGTTTGTCATTATATGGGCCTAGTTCACTGAATGCAGAAAAATGTGGGAATTGTTTGTCATTATATGGGCCTAGTTCACTGAACGCAGAAAAGTACGGCATTTGTTTGTAGTTAATAAATTATATGGGCCTCATATGTCAGATGCACTGTCTACAATCAGAAATGCAGAAAAGTACGGCAATTGTTTGTAATTACTGTATATTCTGCTGGGGTTTTATTTTCAACGTTATTTTTCAACAATAGAATACAATATTGGTCTGAAAATTGCTGAAAAAAGAGATGCTTTATCATAAATTCATTTATTTCTTTCGTTTCCTTTCGACATCTGCGGCTCAATTCATACCAATATTTCGCCCCAGTAACACTCGCCCGAGTGACTGCGATCACTTCAGAGCAAGATGTCAATATTAACTCTGCATGCTGGGAAACTTGTGGGCTATAAATAGTTCAAAACTAGCGGACAAAATTCATCATATTTTCTTTTATTTCTCCTTGTAAATATCATGAATATGTCTTGGAATTTCATTCGAATTGAGTCCTGAGGACTCAATTCTAATGAAATTCCAAGACATATTTACAGAGAGAAATAAAACATATAGTCGTAATTTGTTTGGCGGATATTTTCACCGCTAGCATGCAAATAGTTAATGGCAGTGTAAAGAGCGAATTTGCAGATTGATCAGTCTGCATAATGGAAAAAAACAAACAAATATAACAAGAACACTAATTGCCTGGCGCATAAAGTTGTAATTAATAGTATTTTTGACATGTTTTCATATTTTATAGACCAATGAAGCCCTATTCTGGATAAATATTCACCGCCTATAAATTTAGACAATCATTTTTTTAATTGATCGTTATTATATGGGCCTACTGACTGATCCACATTTTTATGCCGATGAACTTTTAGCTATTGAACACATTCAATTTGTGTGCGTCCGTCCATCAGAAGTCTGTATTAAAGATTTTAATTTTCTTTGCAACGTAAGTCGCAAATCATATGTGTGGCTGTGACTGGAGAAATGTGGCATATGGGATTTGCGGCCCATGTAGTTCCTTATCAAATAGCACACTCCTACAGCCTGATAACAATCTATATTGCTAGAAGCATGTGTGTGTGTCGTTCATGGAATGGCAAACACTGCAGATCATGATCAGACTGTGGATGTACTGTCTGCAAAACCCATAAGCCCCATTTCTCCAGTCACAGCCACATATATGCATCGGGTTTCGGTAGATCCGGGAGGCAAATAGTGTTTGAATTGTCTGTCTGTCTGTCTGTCCTGTCCTGTCTGTTTCAATGGCTTGTCTGTCTGTCTGTTGTCTGTCGTCGTCTGTCCGTCCGTACGTGTCCGTCCGTCTGTCGTCGTCTGTCTGTCCGTCCGTCCGTCCGTCCGTCCGTCCGTCCGTCCGTCTGTCTGTTCGTTCTCGAATGTGCCACCAGGGACATTTGTGTGCCGACAGACCACAATTTATTGTTGTACGGTTGTACCCCCTGGGTTGTGGAGGTGGGTATACTGGAGTCACGTTGTCCATCCATCCATGCATCCGTCACTAAAATTACATCAGAGAAATATGTTATAACTGCTATTTTCTTCATGGAACATTCATTCATTCACACGCATGCATTCCTCTAAAGGTTTACTATCATGATGTTCCAAATCCACGACTGTCCAACCCCCTCAGATCCCAAGATCAAGGTCACATACTTGGTGCGTTCCACAATAAACCACAGTTATACTTTTTGAAAAGGAAACAACACATTATTAACATTGTGGCATCTGTAACAATCAAATCTATGACCACTACCTTTCATATGTCAGGCCTATTGACTTGGAAAAATCTACATATTTAGGGGCACGTGGGCCCATGCGGGGGTATTTCATAAGACTCGCTTTAATACTGACAAATCTAGTTAAATTCTAGTTTAATTCAGGAGGCTTTGAGTAATCAAATGGCTTTGAGGATTTGATATTCAGACCATCAGGAACCTATTTAACTGATCATGGTTTACACTTACTGTTTTTTTTGTGTTTTCAGTGATGAAGAACCAAGAGGACGCTCACTCAATGGAAACCATATCCTTGCAACAGGTAGCTGTCACATCTCTGTAGCCTATTTCACCAAAACTGCTAAGCATCCTTATCTGGTAAAGTGTACTTTGAGGGAGTAATCAATTATTTTTCCCGAAATTTATTATTTCATATAGAACTGCATATATTTGATGGTTAACAGTATGCAGAATTATGATACTGAATGTATTACATTATCACAGCCAAAATGGCTGTGATAATGTAATACATTTAGTATAATAAAAAATAATAAATTTATCCTTAAAATTTCTCCCTCAAAGTGTACTTAGCAAGATAGATATACTTTGCAATTTTGATGAAATCGGTCGTGACTCGAGGATAGATGTTTATGGCATCCAGGGGCCCATTTCACTAAATTTTATATTACTAAGAAGTTTGTAAGGGCAGATTTGGAATTTCGAATAACATTTACACTGATTGGAGATGTTGGTAAATTTTTAATGAATGTTTACGTGTAATGATGTGTACATGTATGCAGAAAGTTCAAACTGGTAGCATTAGTTAGCCATGTTAATTAATGTGAGAAGCAAATTACTAAACATCTTCGTACAAATGTTTTAATCGTACAAAGTTTAGTGAAACGGGCCCCTGATCTTCTAGTGCAGTCCTCATGCCTGATAGAGATCTATAATGTTTGTTTCAAGGAAGACGTTTATTTCTGTGTCATAATGGCGAATAGTGCAGTCCCAGATCAGACTGCGCTTTTGCGCAGTCCGATCTAGGACTACACTAGTCGCAAAGACCGACAACACAATTGCTCCAGTCACAGTCAAATTTCTCGTGATTTTCTCAAAATATTTGTAGATGGTACAAACTTATCTTGATTTCTAGACCGTGTACAGATCATGGCATATTTTTAATTTCCAAGATGAAAATATGAACATGATGTGCCTTGTGAATCAATCTGACCAATAATGAGTTGTTTGCTCAAACTTCTATACAAATTGTTGGTCGTGTTAATGAATCATGGTAATTTATATGGCATTTGTTATAGTTATAAATAGTTTTTCAATTTTCGTCCGTCTGTTCTTTTGTCTGACCGTCCATTCATCCGTAAGATTTGTGTTAAAATACCCATTACCTCTGCAACCATAAGTCGGATTGGCTTGAAACTTCATATACTTCTTTATCAGTATTCATATTTTCATTCTATAGCCCAGCCATGCAGCTTTCATGCCCAAGGTCAAGGCCAAGTGTCTTGTAACATATTTGGTGGTCGGACCAGGCGGCTGCCAGGGGTATGTGAGCTTCTGCTCACTTGATCTAGTTCAATTATCATTTTAAAATACTGGATATTTATGTTTGTAAATCCAGATAAACTAACATCACCCATTTCTTTATTAGATTTACAGACATTCTGGGATATAAATCCCTGATGTTGTGAAATGATAGTTGAATAAACTATATATTCGTAAATTTGTGCTTTATAAAAATATCTTCAGAAATCATGTTTATTCACATTGTTTCTTATAATACAAGTCAATAAGACCTCTTAATACAAACATGGTTTTATGCCCGCTATGCGATAACAAGGGGGGCATATTGCGTTGCTCTTGAAGTTCCGTCCGTCCATACGTCCGTCCATGTACAATTTACGTCAAAAAGTGTGTAAGAGTTTCTGCAACATGTAATACAAATGTATCTTCAATATTATGTGAAGGACTGCTTCGATACTTGGACACTTGAATCACCTGAACATTTGCCACATACGCATGCCACAATTAACACAACCTTGACCATGGTCACCTTCGAAATGTCGCTGAAACACTTAACCATTTTGTTAAGTCTTGTATCTCCAGTTACAGTCCAGTATGGCACGGAGGCATATCTACATTTTATAAACATAATGTCCTGTTTATGTATGAAAAACATGTTTGTATTAAGTGGTTCTATTATTATATTACTTGTAACTGAATGTCGAAATGACCTTGTACAATTTTTAGATGTATACAGAGCTGACGGCTCGATACGATCAAAGCAAGAAAATGGAGGCCGAGCTGCGGCAGCACGTTCTGGCTCTGAAGAAGGTGAGCTCCAATTGTCTTGTCATAGAGGGCGCTGTTTCGACTAAAATCTTCGTAAGTGCATGATTATGATAGTCTGTAAATTTCACATTAGCAATGTTTTCTTGTATTAAAACAATTATTGGATTTACATTTATTGAGCATAGGCTGCATTTGCAGCCTATGCTCAATAAATGTAAATCCAAAAATCGAGATTTCAAGACGATCCTAAGTTTGCACTTACGAATATCTTAGTTGTACGAAGTTTAGTGAAACGGGCCCCAGGTGTTTTCCCGTTGGTATAGGGCCTTGTTGGTTAACCATTTCATCCCTAAGTAACTGGAATGGATACTCCCATGTTATTTTTCAGGCTATTCCATTTATCACAAACAGGTTTATTATGTTTTTATGCCCCCTATGCGATAGCATGGGGGCATATTGCATTGCTCTTAAGGTTCTATATGTCCGTCCGTCCGGTCATCCGTCTGTCTGAACATCCATCCGTGTACATTTATGTCAAAAAGTTTGTAAGAGTTTCTCTATCATGTAATATCTTCACTAATACTTGAAGGATTGCTTTAATATTTGGACAGTTCATTCACCTGAACATTTGTAACATACTCCCACCACCAATGGCATGACCTTGACCTTTGTGACCTTCTAAATGGTGCTGAAACACTTGTAAGAAAAGTTTGTAAGAGTTACTCCATCATGTCATATCTATAACATTACTTGAAGGATTGCTTTAATAGTTCATTCATCTGAACATGTGTGATGCACTCGCACCACCAATGACATGACCTTGACCTTTGTGATAATAATATCTTCAATATTATGCGAAGGATTGCTTCAATACTTGGACACATGAATCGCCTGTCACACACTTGCACCACCATTAACATACTTAGCCACTGACACACTTAGCAATTTTGTTTTGTGGCTTTGCCTCGTTTCTTGTGTCTTTTTTATTGTCCAGTATGCCAGGCGGCATACCCATGTTTTACAAACATAATCTCTAGTCTGTTCCACGTTTTGCTTCCGACGAATTTTTGGCCATTAAACACATTAAATCTAATGCAAGTACTTTTTCATCAAAAACAACAAAGTCACCCTCCCCAAAAACATTTATTTCAAGAAATTCCATCAATTATTGGTTTTATTGCGAACGAATGATTTTTAGCCATGTTTTTTGAAAAAGAAATCCAGGCTATTGGATTGGCGAAAGCCGGCCGGCCGGCGGGCGGGCGGGCGCGGGCGGAGGCGGCGTGCGGGCGGGCGGCGGGCGGCATCCACAATCAATGTTAAGTTTTCGTGTTTGAGTCCATTTCTTTGTTACTGTACCACCTAGGACCACCAAACTTTCACAGCTTCATAATCAAGGGGTGCCTACCACATATCACTATCCAACATTTTACTTTTTTTTTATCTTGACCCATTTTTTTCGCGTAGTCGACTTCACATGGGTGTTTATCATCATCCATATTTTCATTCTAACCCCCAACCGTGCGGCCCCTGTGCCCAATGTCAAGGTCAAATTACTTTGAATTTTTTTGTTAAAGTTTTTTCGTAACTTTTTTCGTGTACTATATCTCTGCAACTGCTTCACCCAATACCTTGATACTTCACATGGGTGTTTATCATCATTGTCACACCTGCTTGCGGAACGCGCGATATCGTCGGCATTTTGGCATACGTCCGTCCGTTCGTCCGTGTGTCCGGTTAAAGTTTTTTGGTTAAACTTTTTCCATCTACTATATCTATTTTTTTAGTGTCCATGCCTCGCCCCAAGGCGCGACATGCAGGCCACGGCCATCTAGTCTACAAAAAGTGGGTATAATTATGTTATCCAAGTGTCTATGCTTGGAAAAAACCTGGCCTTCATGGCTTTGCCTCGTTTCTTGTTCTATTGGCATTTAACATGGGGTTGGGGGGGGGGGGCTAAAAAAAAATATTTTATATTTTTTTAGCCAGGTTTTTTTAAAAAAAATCCAGGCTATTGGATTGGCGAAAGCCGGGCGGGCGGGCGGGCGGTGGGCGGCGGGCGGCGGGCGGCGGGCGGCGTCCACAATCAATGTTAAGTTTTCGTGTTTGAGTCCATTTCTTTGTTACTGTACCACCTAGGACCACCAAACTTTCACAGCTTCATAATCAAGGGGTGCCCACCACATATCACTATCCAACATGTTACTTTTTTTTTAACTTGACCCATTTTTTCCGCGCAGTCGACTTAGCCATTTTCAATGTTAAGTTTTCGCGTTTACAATGTTAAGTTTTCGTGTTTAAGTCCATTTCTTTGGTACTGTACCACCTAGGACCACCAAACTTTCACAGCTTCATAACCAAGGGGTGCCTACCACATACAACTATCCAACATGTGACCATTTTTTTACCTTCACCTATTATTTCTACGTAATTGACTTAGCCATTTTCAACGTTAACTTTTTAACGTACGTCTGGTTAGAGTTTTTTAGTTAAAACTTTTTCGTTATACTATATCTCTGCAACTGCTTCGCCCATTACCTTGAAACTTCACATGGGTGTTTATCATCATCCATATTTTCATTCTAACCCCCAACCGTGCGGCCCCTGTGCCCAATTGTCAAGGTCAATTACTTTGAATTTTTTTGTTAATGTTTTTTCGTGTACTATATCTCTGCAACTGCTTCACCCAATACCTTGATACTTCACATGGGTGTTTATCATCATTGTCGCACCTGCTTGCGGAAAGCGCGATCCTGTGCCCAATGTCAAGGTCAAATTACTTTGAATTTTTTTGTTAAAGTTTTTTTGTGTACTATATCTCTGCAACTGCTTCACCCAATACCTTGATACTTCACATGGGTGTTTATCATCATTGTCGCACCTGCTTGCGGAAAGCGCGATCCTGTGCCCTATGTCAAGTTCAAATTACTTTGAATTCTTTTGTTAAAGTTTTTTCGTGTACTATATCTGCAACTGCTTCACCCAATACCTTGATACTTCACATGGGTGTTTATCATCATTGTCACACCTGCTTGCGGAAAGCGCGATATCGTCGGCATTTTGGCATACGTCCGTCCGTTCGTCCGTGTGTCCGGTTAAAGTTTTTTGGTTAAAGTTTTTCCATCTACTATATCTATTTTTTTAGTGTCCATGCCTCGCCCCAAGGCGCGACATGCAGGCCACGGCCATCTAGTCTACAAAAAGTGGGTATAATTATGTTATCCAAGTGTCTATGCTTGGAAAAAACCTGGCCTTCGTGGCTTTGCCTCGTTTCTTGTTTATTTCTGGACCGATTTTCAAAATCTAACTTGTTTTCTTATTTACATCATTTCCAAGCTATCTTGCCAGGTTTCGGAGTCGATTTCCAAAATCTTTTGTTTTTTGACTCCTCCCCCTACCTCTTCCATCTCTTTTCCTCCCATGTTAAATTCCCATAGGAAAATCGTTTGTTCACTATAATATCAATATTTGATGAAATTCCATCAAACAAACAAATTTAGGGAGGGTGACTTTTGTGTTATTGGTGAAAAAGTACTTACATTTGAATACCTTTTAGATTTAATATTTTTAATAGCCAAAAGTTTGTCGGCACAAAAAACGTGGAACAGACAGTAGATTCCTGTGTGTAGCACAAAATGGTTTCCTCTGCCATGGATCCGTCTAGAGTTGAGTCTCTTTTTATGCCCCCGCCACCGAATGGTGAGGGGGCATATAGTGTTACCGGCGTCCGTACGTACGTACGTACGTCCCGAAACCTTAACGCTGGGTAAATGGCTTATAATTTCTGTTTCCTTGCTCGGATCTGTTTCACATTTCACACACGCATTGCTCTAATGGTCCTCTACCGCCCTCTGATAAATCCACATTCGTCCCGCCCCCGCTAAGCCCAGGGTCAAGGTCACAGACTTGGTGCGTTCGAAACCTTAACGCTGGGTAAATGGCTTATAATTTCTGTTTGCTTGCTCGGATCTGCTTCACATTTCACACATCCATTGCTCCAATGGTCCTCTACCGCCCTGTGACAAATCCACATTCGTCCCGCCCCCGCTAAGCCCAGGGTCAAGGTCACAGACTTGGTGCGTTCGAAACCTTAACGCTGGGTAAATGGCTTATAATTTCTGTTTCCTTGCTCGGATCTGCTTCAAATTTCACACACGCATTGCTCCAATGGTCCTCTACCGCCATGTGACAAATCCACATTCGTCCCGCCCCCGCTAAGCCCAGGGTCAAGGTCACAGACTTGGTGCGTTCGAAACCTTAACGCTGGGTAAATGGCTTATAATTTCTGTTTGCTTGCTCGGATCTGCTTCACATTTCACACATGCATTGCTCCAACGGTCCTCTACCGCCCTGTGACAAATCCACATTCGTCCCGCCCCCGCTAAGCCCAGGGTCAAGGTCACAGACTTGGTGCGTTCAAAACCTTAACGCTGGGTAAATGCCTTATATTTTCTGTTTCCTTGCCTCTGTTTATTGCCGGTAATATTTTCTTGTCTGCTCGATCTGCTTCACATTATTTCACACATTACGCATTGCTCCAATGGTCCTCTGCCACCCTGTGACAAATCCACATTCATGCCGCCCCCGCTAAGCCCAGGGTCAAGGTCACAGACTTGGTGCGTTCGAAACCTTAACGCTGGGTAAATGCCTTATAATTTCTGTTTCCTTGCTCCAATCTGCTTCACATTTCACACACGCATTGCTCCAATGGTCCTCAACCGCCCTGTGACACATTCACATTCGTCCCGCCCCCGCTAAGCCCAGGGTCAAGGTCACAGACTTGGTGCGTTCGAAACCTTAACGCTGGGTAAATGCCTTATTATGCCCCCACCACCGAATGGTGAGGGGGGCATATAGTGTTACCGGCGTCCGTACGTACGTACGTACGTACGTACGTACGTCCCGAAACCTTAACGCTGAGTAAATGGCTTATAATTTCTGTTTCCTTGCTCGGATCTGCTTCACATTTCACACACGCATTGTCCCAATGGTCCTCTACCGCCTGTGACAAATCACATTCGTTCCCGCCCCGCTTAAGCCCAGGGTCAAGGTCACAGACTTGGCTTTCGAAACCTTAAAACGCTGGGTAAATTTCGCTTATAACTTACCTTGGTCGGTCTGCTTCACATTTCACACACATTGTCAAATTCTACGCCCTGTGACAAATACATTCGTCCCGTTTCCCCGCTTAAGCCCAGGGTCAAGGTCACATACTTGGTGCTTCGAAACCTTAACGCTGGGTAAATGGCTTTATATTTCTGTTTACTTGTCGGATCTTGCTTCACATTTCACAACGCATTGCTCCATGGTCCTCTACCGTCCTGTACAAATCCACATTGTCCCGCCCCCGCTAAGCCCAAAGGGTCAAGGTCACAGATTGTGCTTCGAAACCTTAACGCCCTGGTAAATCGCTTATAATTTCTGTTTCCTTGTCGGATGCTTCACATTTCACCCATTGTCAATGGGTCCTCACCGCCCTGTGCAAATCCCCACATTCGTCCCCCCCCGCTAAGCCCGGGTCAAGGTCACAGACTTGGTGCTTTCGAAACCTTAACGCTGGGTAAATGGCTTTATATTTCGTTTTCTTGGTTGGATCTCTTCACATTTCACACATTTCATTGCTCCAATGGTCTACCGCTGTGGACAAATCCACATTCGTCCCGCGCTAAGCCAAGGGTCAAGGTCACAGACTGGTGCGTTCGAAACCTTAACGCGGGTAAATGCCTTATTATTCCCCCGCCACCGAATGGTGAGGGGGGCATAGTGTTACCGGCTCCTACGACGTACTACGTACGTACGTACGTAAAACCTTAACGCTGAGTAAATGGCTTATATTTCTGTTTCCTTGCTCGGATCTGCTTCATTTCACACCATTGTCCCAATGGTCCTCTACCGCCCTGTGAAATCCACATTCGCCCCCCCCGCTAAGCCCAGGGTAGGTACAGACTTTGGTGCTCGAAACCTTAACGCTGGGTAAATCGATAATTTCTGTTTCCTTGGTCGGATTCGCTTCACATTTCACACAACGCATTGCTCCATGGTCCTCTGCCTGTGACATCATTCGTCCCGCCCCGCTAAGCAGGGTCAAGGTACTACTTGGTGCTTTCGAAAACCTTAACGTGGGTATGCTTATAATTTCAGTTTCCTTGTCGGATCTGCTTCATCACACACGCATTGCTCCAATGGTCCTCTACCGTCCTGTGACAAATCCACATTCGTCCGCCCCCGCTAAGCCCAGGGTCAAGGTCACAGACTTGGTGCTTTCGAAACCTTAACGCTGGGTAAATGGCTTATAAATTCTGTTTCCTTCTCGGATCTGCTTCACATTTCACACGCATTGCTCAATGGGTCCTCTTGCCTCATGACAATACCACATTCGTCCCGCAGCTAAGCCCAGGGTCAAGGTCACAGACTTGGTGCTTTCGAAACCTTAACGCTGGGTAAATGGCTTATAATTTCTGTTTCCTTGCTCGGATCTGCTTCACATTTCACACACGCATTGCTCAATGGTCTACCGCCCTGTGACAAATCCACATTTCGTCCCACCCCCCGCTAAGCCCAGGGTCAAGGTCACAGACTTGGTGCTTTCGAAACCTTAACGTAGGGGTCAATGGCTTATAATTTCTGTTTTCTTGGTTGGATCTGCTTCACATTTCACACACGCATTGCTCCAATGGTCCTCTACCGCCCTGTGACAAATCCACATTCGTCCCGCCCCCGCTAAGCCCAGGGTCAAGGTCACAGACTTGGTGCTTTCGAAACCTTAACGCTGGGTAAATGGCTTATTATGCCTCCGCCACCGAATGGTGAGGGGGGCATATAGTGTTACCGGCGTCCGTACGTACGTGCGTCCGTACGTACGTACGTACGTACGTACGTACGTCGTCCCGAAACCTTAACGCTGGGTAAATGGCTTATAATTTCTGTTTCCTTGCTCGGATCTGCTTCACATTTCACACACGCATTGCTCCAATGGTCCTCTACTGCCCTGTGCCAAATCCACATTCGTCCCGCACCCGCTAAGCCCAGGGTCAAGGTCACAGACTTGGTGCATTCGAAACCTTAACGCTGGGTAAATTGCTTATAATTTCTGTTTCCTTGCTCGGATCTGCTTCATATTGACACGCATTGCTCCAAGGTCCTCTACCACCCTGTACAAATCATTCTCCCACCCCCGCTAAGCCCAGGGTCAAGGTCACAGACTGCGTTGAAACCTTCCTGGGTAAATGGCTTATACCTCATTATCACACACACACGCATTGCTCCAATGGTCCCCTACCGCCCTGTGACAAATCCACATTCGTCCCGCCCCCGCTAAGCCCAGGGTCAAGTTCACAGACTTGGTGGGTTCGCCTTAACGCTGGGTAAATGGCTTATTCAAGTTTCTGTTTCCTTTCTCGGATCTGCTTCACATTGCACACACGCATTGCTCCAATGGTCCTCTACCGCTCTGTGACAAATCCACATTCGTCCCGCCCCCACTAAGCCCAGGGTCAAGGTCACAGACTTGGTGCGTTCAAAACCTTAACGCTGGTTAAATGGCTTATAATTTCTGTTTCCTTGCTCGGATCTGCTTCACATTTCACACATGCATTGCTCCAATGGTCCTCTACCACCCTGTGACAAATCCACATTCGTCCCGCCCCCGCTAAGCCCAGGGTCAAGGTCACAGACTTGGTGTGTTCGAAACCTTAACGCTGGGTAAATGGCTTATACTTTCTGTTTCCTTGCTCGGATCTGCTTCACATTGCACACACACATTGCTCCAATGGTCCTCTACCGCCCTGTGACAAATCCACATTCGTCCCGCCCCCGCTAAGCCCAGGGTCAAGGTCACAGACTTGGTGCGTTTGAAACCTTAACGCTGGGTAAAAAATGGCTTATAATTTCTGTTTCCTTGCTCGGATCTGCTTCACATTGCACACACGCATTGCTCCAATGGTCCTCTACCGCCCTGTGACAAATCCACATTCGTCCGGCCCCCTCTAAGCCCAGGGTCAAGGTCACAGACTTGGTGCGTTCGAAACCTTAACGCTGGGTAAATGGCTTATACTTTCTGTTTCCTTGCTCGGATCTGCTTCACATTGCTCACGTGCATTGCTCCAATGGTCCTCTACCGCCCTGTGGCAAATCCACATTCGTCCCGCCCCCGCTAAGCCCAGGGTCAAGGTCACAGACTTGGTGCGTTCGAAACCTTAACGCTCGGGTTAATGGCTTATAATTTCTGTTTTCTTGGTTGGATCTGCTTCACATTTCACACACGCATTGCTCCAATGGTCCTCTACCGCCCTGTGACAAATCCACATTCGTCCCGTCCCCGCTAAGCCCAGGGTCAAGGTCACAGACTTGGTACGTTTGAAACCTTTATGCTGGGTAAATGGCTTATAATTTTGTAAGTTTCTGTCCTTGGTCGGATCTGCTTCACATTTCACACACGCATTGCTCCAATGGTCCTCTACCGTCCTGTGACAAATCCACATTCGCTAAGCCCAGGGTCAAGGTCACAGACTTGGTGCTTTCGAAACCTTAACGCTGGGTAAATGGCTTATAATTTCTGTTTCCTTGCTCGGATCTGCTTCACATTTCACACGCGCATTGCTCCAATGGTCCTCTACCTCCCTATGACAAATCCACATTCGTCCCGCCCCCGCTAAGCCCAGGGTCAAGGTCACAGACTTGGTGCTTTCGAAACCTTAACGCTGGGTAAATCGCTTATAATTTCTGTTTCCTTGGTCGGATCTGCTTCACATTTCACACACGCATTGCTCCAATGGTCCTCTACCGCCCTGTGACAAATCCACATTCGTCCCGCCCCCGCTAAGCCCAGGGTCAAGGTCACAGACTTGGTGCTTTCGAAACCTTAACGCTGGGTAAATGGCTTATAATTTCTGTTTTCTTGGTTGGATCTGCTTCACATTTCACACACGCATTGCTCCAATGGTCCTCTACCGCCCTGTGACAAATCCACATTCGTCCCGCCCCCGCTAAGCCCAGGGTCAAGGTCACAGACTTGGTGCTTTCGAAACCTTAACGCTGGGTAAATGGCTTATTATGCCTCCGCCACCGAATGGTGAGGGGGGCATATAGTGTTACCGGCGTCCGTACGTACGTGCGTCCGTACGTACGTACGTACGTCCCGAAACCTTAACGCTGGGTAAATGGCTTATAATTTCTGTTTCCTTGCTCGGATCTGCTTCACATTTCACACACGCATTGCTCCAATGGTCCTCTACTGCCCTGTGCCAAATCCACATTCGTCCCGCACCCGCTAAGCCCAGGGTCAAGGTCACAGACTTGGTGCATTCGAAACCTTAACGCTGGGTAAATTGCTTATAATTTCTGTTTCCTTGCTCGGATCTGCTTCATATTGCACACACGCATTGCTCCAATGGTCCTCTACCACCCTGTGACAAATCCACATTCATCCCACCCCCGCTAAGCCCAGGGTCAAGGTCACAGACTTGGTGCGTTCGAAACCTTAACGCTGGGTAAATGGCTTATACTTTCTGTTTCCTCGCTCGGATCTGCTTCACATTGCACACACGCATTGCTCATGGTCCCCTACCGCCCTGTGACAAATCACATTGTCACCGCCCCCGCTAAGCCCAGGGTCAGTTCACAGGACTTGGTGGGTTCGAAACCTTAACGCTGGGTAAATGGGGGGGCTTATAATTTCTGTTTCCTTGCTCGGATCTGCTTCATATTGCACACACGCATTGCTCCAATGGTCCTCTACCACCCTGTGACAAATCCACATTCATCCCACCCCCGCTAAGCCCAGGGTCAAGGTCACAGTTACTTTGGAGTGCGTTCGAAAACTTACGCTGGGTAAATGGCTTATACCCTTTCTTTGTTTCTCGCTCGGATCTGCTTCACATTGCACACACGCATTGCTCCAATGGTCCCCTACCGCCCTGTGACAAATCCACATTGTCCGCCCCCGCCTAAGGCCCAGGGTTCAAGTTCTTCAGACTTGGTGTTCCCGAAAACCTTAACCCCCGGGTGGGTAAATGCTTATAATTTCTGTTTCCTTTGCCCGGATTTGCCTATTGCACACAACGCATTGGCTCCAATGGTCCTCTACCACCCTTGGTGACAAATCCACAATTCATTCCCACCCGCTAAGCCCAAAAGGGTCCAAGGTTCACAGAACTTGGTGCTGTTCGAAACCTTAACGGCTGGGTAAATTGGTTATACTTTCTGTTTCCTCGCTCGGTTCCTGCCTTTCAACTTGCACAACGCATTGCTCCAATGGGGTCCCTACCGCCTGTGACAAATTCCATTCGTCAGCCCCCGCTTAAGCCCGGAGGGTCAAGTTCACAGGGTTTGGGGGTTTCGAAACCTTAACGCTGGGTAAAATTGGCTTTTAATTTCTGTTTCCTTTCTGGAATCTGCTTCACCATTGGCACACACGCAATTGCTCCAAGGTCCTCTACCGCTCTGTGACAAATCCACATTCGTCCCGCCCCCACTAAGCCCAGGGTCAAGGTCACAGACTTGGTTGCGTTCAAAACCTTAACGCTGGTTTAAATGGCTTATTAATTTCTGTTTCTTGCTCGGATCTGCTTCACATTTCACACAACGCATTGCTCCAATGGTCCTCTACCACCCTGTGACAAATCCACATTCGTCCCGCCCCCGCTAAGCCCAGGGTCCAAGGTCACAGACTTGGTGTGTTCGAAACCTTAACGCTGGGTAAATGGCTTATACATTTCTGTTTCCTTGCTCGGATCTGCTTCACATTGCACACACGCATTGCTCCAATGGTCCTCTACCGCCCTGTGACAAATCCACCATTCGTCCCGCCCCCGCTAAGCCCAGGGTCAAGGTCACAGACTTGGTGCGTTGTTTGAAACCTTAACGCTGGTAAAAAAATGGCTTATAATTTCTGTTTCCTTGCTCGGATCTGCTTTCACATTGACACACGCATTGCTCCAATGGTCCTCTACCACCCTGTGACAATCCACATTCGTCCCGGCCCCCCTCTAAGCCAGGGTCAAGGTCAACAGACTTGGTGCGTTCGAAACCTTAACGCAGGGTAAATGGCTTATACTTTCTGTTTATTGCTCGGATCTGCTTCACATTGCTCACGTGCATTGCTCCAATGGTCCTCTACCGCCCTGTGGCAAATCCACATTCGTCCCGCCCCCGCTAAGCCCAGGGTCAAGGTCACAGACTTGGTGTGTTCGAAACCTTAACGCTGGGTAAATGGCTTATACTTTCTGTTTCCTTGCTCGGATCTGCTTCACATTGCACACCACGCATTGCTCCAATGGTCCTCTACCGCCCTGTGACCAAAATCCACATTCGTCCCGCCCCCGCTAAGCCCAGGGTCAGGTCACAGACTTGGCGTTTGAAACCTTAACGCTGGGTAAAAAATGGCATATAATTTCTGATTTCCTTGCTCGGATCTGCTTCACATTGCACACACGCATTGCTCCAATGTCCTCTACCGCCCTTGACAATCCACATTCGTCCGGCCCCCTCTAAGCCCAGGGTCAAGGTCACAGGACTTGGTGCGTTCGAAACCTTAAGCTGGGTAAATGGCTTATTACTTTCTGTTTCCTTGCTCGGATCTGCTTCACATGCTCACGTGCATTGCTCCAATGGTCCTCTACCGCCCTGTGGCAAATCCACATTCGTCCCGCCCCCCCCGCTAAGCCCAGGGTCAAGGTCACAGACTTGGTGCGTTCGAAAAACCTTAACGCTCGGGTTTAATGGCTTATAATTTCTGTTTTGTTGGTTGGATCTGCTTCCACATTTCACACACGCATTGATCCAATGGTCCTCTACGCCCTGTGACAAATCCACATTCGTCCCGTCCCGCTAAGCCAGGGTCAAGGTCACAGACTTGGTACGTTTGAAACCTTTATGCTGGGTAAATGGCTTATAATTTCTGTTTCCTTGGTCGGATCTGCTTCACATTTCACACACGCATTGCTCCAATGGTCCTCTACCGTCCTGTGACAAATCCACATTCGCTAAGCCCAGGGTCAAGGTCACAGACTTGGTGCTTTCGAAACCTTAACGCTGGGTAAATGGCTTATTAATTTCTGTTTCCTTGCTACGGATCTGCTTCACAATTTCAACACACGCATTGCTCCAATGGTCCTCTACCTCCCTATGACAAATCCACATTCGTCCCGCCCCCGCTAAGCCCAGGGTCAAGGTCACAGACTTGGTGCTTTCGAAACCTTAACGCTGGGTAAATCGCTTATAATTTCTGTTTCCTTGGTCGGATCTGCTTCACATTTCACACACACATTGCTCCAATGGTCCTCTACCGCCCTGTGACAAATCCACATTCGTCCCGCCCCCGCTAAGCCCAGGGTCAAGGTCACAGACTTGGTGCTTTCGAAACCTTAACGCTGGGTAAATGGCTTATAATTTCTGTTTTCTTGGTTGGATCTGCTTCACATTTCACACACGCATTGCTCCAATGGTCCTCTACCGCCCTGTGACAAATCCACATTCGTCCCGCCCCCGCTAAGCCCAGGGTCAAGGTCACAGACTTGGTGCTTTCGAAACCTTAACGCTCGGGTAAATGGCTTATTATGCCTCCGCCACCGAATGGTGAGGGGGGCATATAGTGTTACCGGCGTCCGTACGTACGTGCGTCCGTACGTACGTACGTACGTACGTACGTACGTACGTCCCGAAACCTTAACGCTGGGTAAATGGCTTATAATTTCTGTTTCCTTGCTCGGATCTGCTTCACATTTCACACACGCATTGCTCCAATGGTCCTCTACTGCCCTGTGCCAAATCCACATTCGTCCCGCACCCGCTAAGCCCAGGGTCAAGGTCACAGACTTGGTGCATTCGCACCTTAACGCTGGGTAAATTGCTTATTTCTGTTTCCTTGCTCGGATCTGCTTCATATTGCACACACGCATTGCTCCAATGGTCCTCTACCACCCTGTGACAAATCCACATTCATCCCACCACCCCCGCTAAGCCCAGGGTCCAAGGTCACAGACCTTGGTGCGTTCGAAACCTTAACGCTGGTAAATGGCTTATACTTTCTGTTTCCTCGCTCGGATCTGCTTCACATTGCACACATCACGCATTGCTCCAATGGTCCCCTACCGCCCTGTGACAAATCCACATTCGTCCCGCCCCCGCTAAGCCCAGGGTCAAGTTCACAGACTTGGTGGGTTCGAAACCTTAACGCTGGGTAAATGGCTTATAATTTCTGTTTCCTTGCTCGGATCTGCTTCATATTGCACACACGCATTGCTCCAATGGTCCTCTACCACCCTGTGACAAATCCACATTCATCCCACCCCCGCTAAGCCCAGGGTCAAGGTCACAGACTTGGTGCGTTCGAAACCTTAACGCTGGGTAAATGGCTTATACTTTCTGTTTCCTCGCTCGGATCTGCTTCACATTGCACACACGCATTGCTCCAATGGTCCCCTACCGCCCTGTGACAAATCCACATTCGTCCCGCCCCCGCTAAGCCCAGGGTCAAGTTCACAGACTTGGTGGGTTCGAAACCTTAACGCTGGGTAAATGGCTTATAATTTCTGTTTCCTTTCTCGGATCTGCTTCACATTGCACACACGCATTGCTCCAATGGTCCTCTACCGCTCTGTGACAAATCCACATTCGTCCCGCCCCCACTAAGCCCAGGGTCAAGGTCACAGACTTGGTGCGTTCAAAACCTTAACGCTGGTTAAATGGCTTATAATTTCTGTTTCCTTGCTCGGATCTGCTTCACATTTCACACACGCATTGCTCCAATGGTCCTCTACCACCCTGTGACAAATCCACATTCGTCCCGCCCCCGCTAAGCCCAGGGTCAAGGTCACAGACTTGGTGTGTTCGAAACCTTAACGCTGGGTAAATGGCTTATACTTTCTGTTTCCTTGCTCGGATCTGCTTCACATTGCACACACGCATTGCTCCAATGGTCCTCTACCGCCCTGTGACAAATCCACATTCGTCCCGCCCCCGCTAAGCCCAGGGTCAAGGTCACAGACTTGGTGCGTTTGAAACCTTAACGCTGGGTAAAAAATAAAAAAGGCTTATAATTTCTGTTTCCTTGCTCGGATCTGCTTCACATTGCACACACGCATTGCTCCAATGGTCCTCTACCGCCCTGTGACAAATCCACATTCGTCCGGCCCCCTCTAAGCCCAGGGTCAAGGTCACAGACTTGGTGCGTTCGAAACCTTAACGCTGGGTAAATGGCTTATACTTTCTGTTTCCTTGCTCGGATCTGCTTCACATTGCTCACGTGCATTGCTCCAATGGTCCTCTACCGCCCTGTGGCAAATCCACATTCGTCCCGCCCCCGCTAAGCCCAGGGTCAAGGTCACAGACTTGGTGCGTTCGAAACCTTAACGCTCGGGTTAATGGCTTATAATTTCTGTTTTCTTGGTTGGATCTGCTTCACATTTCACACACGCATTGCTCCAATGGTCCTCTACCGCCCTGTGACAAATCCACATTCGTCCCGTCCCCGCTAAGCCCAGGGTCAAGGTCACAGACTTGGTACGTTTGAAACCTTTATGCTGGGTAAATGGCTTATAATTTCTGTTTCCTTGCTCGGATCTGCTTCACATTGCACACACGCATTGCTCCAATGGTCCTCTACCACCCTGTGACAAATCCACATTCCTCCCGCCCCCGCTAAGCCCAGGGTCAAGGTCACAGACTTGGTGCGTTCGAAACCTTAACGCTGGGTAAATGGCTTATAATTTGTGTTTCCTTGCTCGGATCTGCTTCACATTGCACACACGCATTGCTCCAATGGTCCTCTACCGCCCTGTGACAAATCAACATTCGTCACGCCCCCGCTAAGCCCAGGGTCAATGTCACAGACTTGGTGCGTTCGAAACCTTAACGCTCGGGTAAATGGCTTATAATTTCTGTTTCATTGCTCGGATCTACTTCACATTGCACACACGCATTGCTCCAATGGTCCTCTACCGCCCTGTGACAAATCCACATTTGTCACGCCCCCGCTAAGCCCAGGGTCAAGGTCACAGACTTGGTGTGTTCGAAACCTTAACGCTCGGGTAAATGGCTTATAATTTCCTTGCTCGGATCTGCTTCACATTTCACACACGCATTGCTCCAATGGTCCTCTGCCACCCTATGACAAATCCACATTGAAATGTGCTTGTTTTCTTTGGCTGCCAGCGGGGGCATTCGTGTGCCGACAGGCCACATTTCTAGTTATGTAATGTTTCCTGTCGAAATAGGCGCCGGATTCATGATTCATGACAAATTCCCATTGCAGCAAGATAATGCATAAACCCTCCTGGTCAGCCTCCTCCTTTTTATAAGCCCGTTTGAAAAAACGGGACGTATTATGTATTCATCTTGTACGGGCGGGCGGGCGGGTGGTGGGCGGGCACAGCTTGTCCATGCAATAACTAGAGTTCTACTCGACAGATTATTCTAATTTCAGGGCTGAATATATTGTTTCTCGATGTAAATATTCAGTTCTGATTTTGGAATTTTCCCCCCAATGCAGCAGGTTAAAATGGGATCGAACCCGTTTGCCCGGCCTTACATGACCATAGCTGTTGATAGGCCGTTAAACACCAATAAACAAACAAACAAACAAACCTTGTTCACGCAATAACTCAAGTTCTACTTCACCGATCGAAACCAAATTCGGGATACATGTTTATCATGGCAAGACAAAAAAGCCTATTGATCTTTAAAAAATTCCGATACTTATCTCCCCTTGGCTGCCATTTTTAAGTTTCGCACTCTGTATCCTTGTCCACGCAATAACTCAAGTTCTACTTGACCGATCATAACCAAATTTGGTATACATGTTTATCACGGCAAAACGAAGAAGCCAATTGATTTTGAAACATTTCCGATGACTTATCTCCCCTTGGCGGCCATTTTTAATTTTCGCACTATGTATCTTTGTCCACGCAATAACTCAAGTTCTACTTCACCGATCGAAACCAAATTCGGTATACATGTTTATCACGGCAAGACAAAGAAGCCTATTGATTTTGAAAAATTTCTAACCAAATTTGGTTTACATGTTTAATACGTCAATATGAGTTATCTCCCCTTGTTGACTGGCCTTGCCTCGACGGGCGTATATTGTGACCTTCGGCACTCTTGTTGCCCAATGTTAAATTCCCATAGGAAAATTGTTTTTTCGCAATAAAATCAATATTTTATGGAATTTCATCAAATAAAAAAAAGAACTTTTTGTTATCGATGAAAAACTACTTGCATTTAAATATTTTTTCGATTTAATATGTTTAATAGCCAAAAGTTTGTCGGCATCAAAACGTGGAACAGCCAGTAGTGCGTTTAGTTCTAAGAATTCACAGCAAAGAATCTGCAATAGCATATGCAAATATCAGTTTGTTGAAATTTAAATGTCTTCACAGAATGTCTTTTACATTTTAATAGTTTCTCTCACATCGACCGCCGTTATACACAATATTTCAAAGCAATAATGTTTTCTTAATAGAATTTTAATCACTTTTAGGTTGTTGTCGCCTCTTAAACTTTTATCTCTGTCTTTTTATATAAACCCTTCATGCACTGGAATATTTTTTGGCCATTTACCGTGATGATGGTCTTGAAAATGTTTAAAAATATTCAAAATTTCTGGATGGCTACATTTTGATACTGTCTGAGAATCGCCTCCAAATAGCCAACAAAAAATGCTTACTACACTGTTTGTTTTAAACCATATTCATTTCATGTTGGTGAACTACATATAATACTAATAATACATACCAGTGGTAACTGGATTAGAAAACTAGTTTTTACACTTCTGTGAATTTTCCTGAATGCAATATTTGTTTCCCCGAATTTTAAAGGTTTTCCTACTTCATGCTGAAGATACACAATTTTGCTCGCAATTTTTTATTTTCCTTTCTTATCTCTCACCAAAAGTATATGATGTCACCACTCAGTTGAACCGTCTCATCGAGACTGTTCAAATGAGTGTTAACAACATATACTTTCATTGAGAAATCAAGAAAATAGAAAAAAATGTTTGTAAATTTTGATAATTGTTGTGAAACAGTATTTGGCAGAAATGGGTTAAATGGGTTGATCTTTCCCTCTTTCCAAGTCATAGTGCTCTACTGTCAGTTTCACGAAAGCTGCCCAAATTTTACGACTATATAAACAATTAAAAAACAATTGTTTTTTCGATAATATTAAATTAAAGGAAAATTTAAGAATGAGTGAAATTTGGTCAAATATTGACTTTATTGCAAAAAAACAATTTCCGCATGTTAAATCCCAATAGACATCTTCACAGAGTGCAGAGTGAAGATGTCTATGGGGATTTAACATGGGGAAATTTTTAGAATTTCAGAAATACTGGACCGATTTTCAAAATTTAACTTTTGTTTTCTTAGTTGAATCATTTCCAAGCTATCTAGCCAGATTTCCAAAATGTTTCATTTTCTGATCCTCCCACAGATCCTCCACCTCCTTTCCCCTCATGTTAATATAAATTCCCATAGACAAATAAATTTTTCGTAATAAAATCAATATTTAACCAAATTTCACGAAATAAAAAGAAGGCTTGTTTTTAAATTTTTATAAAATTTAATATTATCGAAAAAAAATACTGTTTTTGCATTGTTTATAGTGCTGTAAAATGTGGGAAGGTTTCGTGAAACAGACAGTAGTGTCATACCGTGCCTATAAGCTCTTAAAAATATTCACTGTTGTACATTACAATATAGATGGGTATGTTTGTCATAAAGAGACATGTCGGCTACTGAAACCCATATTTCAATTTATTTACAGTCAAGCTATTCTCTGAAATTGTCATTTTGTGAGGTAAGGGTCGTAAAACAAAATAAGCAATTAAATTAAATTGGCTGTTTAGCGACATTAGTTTGTCTCAAAGGGTTTGTTGTTGTTGTATCTGTAATATGGCAGTGCTCACGATAAACGGGTCAGTAAAGTTTGATTTGGAATGGCTTTCTGTGATAGAACAACTTTAATTTGGGAGATTTTTAAATCGTTCAGTCATACAGACCGGAAAGCCAACATTTGCAAACACTAGATCTTGCTGAGACGGATTTGTCAATATTTTTCAAATTATTAGCATGAATCATGAACTGTGCCTGTTACATACAGGTGAAATGGTTTATTTCACTCGTGACGAGCCGTCTCATCAGGATCTGCACTTTTTGCAAGTAGTTTTCATATTTTTAAGAACAAAAACACCCAACTTTTCATAAATGAACTAGTCTGAAAATGATTTTGTGACGATTGGATTGGTTGCAAAATTAACGTAGTGAAGGAAGCGGGCTAACTCCACCTGCACTAATTAACACTTTCACCCCTAAGTAACTAACATAGTCTACCGGTACTTCATGTTAAGTGTAAGACTGTTCCATTATGCAGAAAAGTGGCTGAATCGCAAAAACATACCATACCGCAAAAAAATACTGTACCACCTAAGGGGCATACTTAGGCGCATCCGTTCGTTCGTCTGGCTGTTCGTCCGTCTGGCTGTTCGTTCGTCTGGCTGTTCGTCCGTCTGTAAGATTTGCATTAATGTTTTCGGGTACCCGTTATATCTGCAACCGTACGTCAAATTCATATACTTTGTTATCATCATCCATATTTTCATTCTATTACCTTCCTATGTGGCAGTCATGTGGCTGTTAGAAAGTATTTGTTAGTCGGACAAGGGGGTATCCGTGAGCCCCTGCTCAGTTTCTCTAGTTTACTCAAAGTCCAGGGGACTGGGAAAAAACTTTGAGTTAACAAAACTTTGAGTTAACAAGAGTTATTATATAGGAAAACATGTACTTGGAACCCTGAATTTCTCTTTGAGTTATCAGTAGTTTAACTTAAGAGAGTTTCAGTAAACGAGTGTGGACTGTATTAGGAAATAGGGGGCCGTTTCACTAAACCTTTTACAACTAAAATGTTTGTAAGTGCAAATTTAGGATCGTCTGGAAATATCAATTGAAGGATTTACATTTATTGAGCATAGGCTGCATATGCAGCCTATGCTCAATAAATGTTAATCCAATAATTGTTTACAAGAAAATATTGTTAATGTGAAATTTACAGACTATCACAAGTTTGCACTTACGAACATTTTATTAGTACGACGTTTAGTGAAACGGCCGCTAGGTCTCTAGTGTTGTGACAGGGATAATCTAGCATTTTGGTATGGCCATTGATTGTAGGGGATGTTAGACAAGGATGATACCATCGCCGACCTCCAGGGCAAAGTGGACAAAGGGCCGGCTACCGTTGGCCGAGACCTCAGTGGCAGTTTCCTTAATCAGGACCAGGTAGGTAGTTACTGTAACAACCAACTCTCCAGATAAGGTGCGTATTGGTGTATTTTACGCACTTATTTTAGCAGACTATGCATTGATTATCAAAATGCGAGTACAAAATACTCATAGCAATGTGAAAATACGCATTGATTTGCAAATTGAGTAGTGAAAATACGGTAATAAAACTGAAAGTTTACTTAGTTGAGCTGCAAAAAGCAAACAGCGTTTGCTTTTGCAGCTCAAATAACTGAAGTTATATTAAATTTGTTTTATTTTTTATAATTTTTTCCGTATTTAATAAGAAAGAAAATCAATAATACATTTGTAAAAGTAAAATGTGCATTGAATTTGAAATCTGGGGGTATAATACTCTTTAGATACAAAACTTATCTGGAGCAATGAATAACACTAAACATTCGGACACAATTTAGTCTGGGACACACGTACACGTACATGTATAAATATATGGTTCCCACAATGAAACGGTTCCCAATAGTTATGGTTAGTGGTATTGTACTGGTTTATCGCAATGACAATGTGTGTGACAATGGAAACTCCAAATCATATCGGGGCCCTTTTCACTAAACTTCTTACGACTTAAATGTTCGCAAGTGCCAAATTATGATAGTCTGTAAATTTCACATTAACAATGTTTTCTTGTAAAACAATTATTGGATTTACATTTATTGAGCATAGGATGCATATGCAGCCTATGCTCAATAAATGTAAATCCATCAATTAAAATTTACAGACAATCCTAAAGTTACACTTACGAACATTTTAGTCGTACAAAGTTTAGTGAAATGCACCCATGGTGTCTGAATACTTGGGTTTGTTACGTTATGTGGTGCACAGCCAGTGTTTATAACCAGTGCCATCTATCAAAAATAGAGTTGCCTTCTAGTGTTTGTGCAAAAGGTGCATTTTCCAAAATGTGGAGAAAGAAAATTGGTTAAATTATGTGTTTTTCACCCATAAATAACGGGAAAATGCATTATTTATATCACAAACATACTCTATATATATATTTAATATTTTGAGTGCAAGTTGACAGATTGTTAAACACCAACCAACCAACCAACCAACCAACCAACCAACCAACCAACCAACCAACCAACCAACCAACCAACCAACCAACCAACCAACCAACCAACCAACCAACCAACCAACCAACCAAACAACCAACCAACCAACCAACCAACCAACCAACCAACCAAACAACCAAACAACCAACCAACCAACAAAACAACCAACAAAACAACCAACAATGGCAGATTACAATTTACATTTCCTGCTTTCTCAGGATTAAAGGGCAAGTTGTGTACATGTATTTTCACTGACTTTTTTTTAATTTTTTTTATCTTATTTAAGGGTAGGCTTGAGGACCTTCCAAACCCGGTAGTTCACACTCACTGTTGTCACGTGTCTACTTATAGGTGGAGCCAGTGTTGGATCTCGAATTCAAGGTCAATAGTATGCAGAACGAAATTGATAATCTTCGACGCAAACTGCTGGAGAAAGGGAGGTAACTGTTGCCAACTTTCAACGTCATTTGCGGAAAGTATAATAGCTGATTTTCGAAGTACAGTAGTACCTTTTTAGTAGATTTTTCACTAATACTTGCACCGTAAGCCCAGTATCCGATTTCATCAAAATTGCAAAGTATACTTATCTAGCAAAGTATACTTTGAGGGAGTACCGGTAATCATTTATTTTCCCCAAAATGCATTATTTCGTAACTAACCACTGCATAACCACTAACCACTGATTAAAAGTATGCACAATTATTATACTGAATTTATGACATTATCACATTGAATTGAAAATTTCTCCCTCAAAGTATACTTTGCTAGATAAGTATACTTTGCAATGTTGGTGAAATAGGCTACTGGTCAGACTGTGCTTATGCGCAAGTGATCTGGGTTTATTTTGGTCGCATATATCATAAACTACCTTTTTATTACCCCAAATTTGGGAGTACATATTCAGGGGCGGATCTAGAGGGTGGGGGGTTCCGGAGTTGCAATGGAGTTTACATAGATCACAGTTTACCACCAGTTAGAGTCTGAATTTAAATGCCGTAAAACACAGGAAAGTGTATTTCGAAGAGGTCGAAAATAGGACAACACCCTGGTTGCGAACGGTAATTCTTGCAATTACTCACGTACCGTCCGTAGCTAGCTACAGACGGTACGGGAGTAGATTGCAAGAGTTACCTTCGCAACTAGACAACCCCCGGTTCCCGAAATGCTGGATCCGCCCCTGATATTGTTACCACCCTGTCTGTCTCTCTGTCCGAGATTTGTGTTAAAGTTTTCGGCTACCTGGTATCTCCGTTTGTGTTATCGTAAGTCAGATTTGCTTGAAACTTAATATACTTCTTTGTCACCATCCATATTTTCATTATCTAGCCCACCCATGCTGCTGCCCCTATGCTCAAACGACTTTGAAATCTGTGTTAAAATCTTTCTCTTGGAGTGGTACATCCATCAGTGTTACTAAATTCTTGTCTCCACCGGGACCCATATTTCATCTAAATTGGTATGGAGTTTTCATCTCTCCTACCATCTGAAATGAGGGATCGTAGTCGGTTATCTCCCTTTGCATTTATGTATATAAATCCGGTCCAAATTGTATAGTTTATGGCATTATTGTTTGTAAACAGGGCTAATGTAGCTTGATTTGTAGGTGCCACTATACAGTGCTCCAGTGAAGGTGCGTAATTTGGAGGTAGATTTTTTATTTCTCCATCAAAAATGGCAAGTTGGGAGTGCTTTAGAATCGTCTCAATGAGACGATTCTAAAGGACCCCCAACTTGCCAGTTTTTATGAAGAATTAACAAAATTTCACCCCAAGTTGGTCAAATTACGCACCTTAACTGGAGCTCTGACTATAGTATAGTGTTTGTGACTAGCGCTGATCCAGATCTTCCTACATATCGGCGCAATGTGATACGGGACTGTGTCATTTGTCACATTCATATTTTCACACTTATTATTAATTTATTGCAAGCAATGTAGACTCAATGTATGTAGGCATAATTGTGCAGTCTGATATGGGTCTACTCTGTTCGCAATCTCAATTTTAGTACCATTCAGTAAGAAATAAACGCTAAAATACAACATAGGACCGGATGTCTATAAATAGATTTCCAAAGGGAAATAACTGACTACAATCCCCCATTCCATTCATCTATCTAACATTTGCTGTAACGTTTTTTGGATACCTCTGCAACCATAAGTCAGAGTGACTTCATGTGCTTGTTTATCATCATCCATAATTGTGGCTGTGACTGGAGAAATGGGGCTTATGAGGTTTGTGACCAGTGCAAATGCAGATCAGACTGTGCATCCGCACAGTCTGATCAGGATCTGCACTGTCTGCCGTTCCATTAATGGAACACCTGTCATTATTCTAGAAATCAATATACATCATTATCAGGCTACAGGAGTGTGCTACTTGATCAGGAGCTACACTGGTCACAATTCACATAACCCCAATTTCTCCAGTGACAGTCACATTTACATGCCATGTGGCCCAAATTGAAGGTCAACTGAAGGTCAAATGCATGTACATGTACTAGTATTGAAATACTTTTTGCACTCCCTGTGTATCAAGGTGCATGATCACGTGGTTACAACAATAACAACGTCGCCCACTCCAAAGTAAGTATTATTTGATTTTTTTTTTAAATGCAACGGATTTTGATGAAATATGGCGCAGCAAACGCATCTTCGTGAGATGCATTTGGTGGTCCAGGGAGTTTGGCACAGACTTATGTCGTTTTTGCAAAGAATCTATTTCCGTGTCAGAGACACGGAAATCGATTCTTCACAAAAATAACAGAAGTTTGGGCGAAAATACAGAGACCACCAAATGCAGCTTAACAAGACGCGTTTGATGCGCCATATTTCATCAAAATCCGTTACGTAATAAGGACACTATAAAAGAATATGTACTTTGAATCGGTACTTGTTGTTGTTAGTACCACGTGATCATACACCTGGAGTTAATGTGTTAGCATTATATGACCTATATTGTAGACGAATAGATAATTTGGAAGACGAAGCCATTAACCAAACAATTGAGTTTGACGTTGCTCGCCTAAATCGTCACGAGAGAACACATTCCACACCATCGCGGGAGTTCCGCAGCATTGGTCTCAGTCCCATGAAGAATTTCCCCGAGCCTCAGGTCAAAGGTCATAGGTCAAGGTCAATGTCACCGACAAGGAGAGATCAGCCACGGCAGAGATATCACATTCAGAAGGATTTAGACGACACAAAAACTATATTGAAGTTGAAGGTCGGTCTTTGTGTTTTTCAAGAGTTGCTTTGAAACAATCTTAAACATACCCCTCCAATAACTCTTATATACATAAAACTGTATCTTTATTATTGTTTCAAAACAATTCAGTTTTGAATGTGCATGAATAATAAAGATTCACCCAAGTTTCTTAATATTAAATTAGCCAACTCGTTTAATAAATATCTTATTAAATCAACACAACTATTACATTCTATTTTTTACATAAGCACATCATCATGCATTACAGCTGTATTGATTACCCAGCATGTAGCAGTCTTTTTTACATATTTAACCCTTAGAATGCGGGAACCGAAAATAGTCGTCTGCTGTTAATTAATATTTTGTCTTTTCTCTCAGTAAAAACATGGTTTGGCAGCATTTTAGAATCATTTCCATAGGAAATGATTCTAAAGTGCTGCCAAACCAAGTTTTTGGTGAGAAAAATGGAAAATAAAAAATATTCAGCAGACGACACAAATTAATTCAGCATTGTTAGGGTTAATACACTAGTGTAATACATGTACACTGTTACATCCCATTTTATGCAATAAGGTAGATTTCTAATACAGAGCTCCAGTTACGGTGCGTAATTTGACCAACTTTGGGTTAAATTTTGTTAATTCTTCATCAAAAATGGCAAGTTGGGAGTCCTTTAGAATCGTCTCATTGAGACGATTCTAAAGCACTCCCAACTTGGCATTTTTGATGGAGAAATAAAAAAATTACCTCCAAATTACGCACCTTAACTGGAGCTCTGTAATAAAACTAATATATTTCTTGGCCGTATCGATCATTTGTCCAATCTCAAAGTATCAAAATTACCCGATGTACAAGGTGACATATACACTTGTCCGAAGAAATAATTTACTCACTTTGGTTAAATCTATATCCAGATGAAAGAGCTGGGTGAGTTGAAGAAAGCACACAGTAAACGTCTGGAGAGACTGAAGAGTGTCCAGGAAAACTATAAGAATGTCAAGGAGCAACTGAAAACTATCGAGGCTGAATATTACGGGTTAGTGGTGTCTTTGTATTCAATTCATACTTGGCTTCTGTTACTTGTGGGATCTACTACAGTGGAACCCCACTAAACCAGACAATCGGGAAATATGAATGTTTAACTTAGATGTGTTTCGCTGTTATGTGTCTATGAATTCAATGACTTTTCATGATTGTAAAACACTTGAATGTGTCATGAAGCGCTAACATGTCTGATTTACAGTGGAACATCTCCAAACCGGACACACTGGGGACCTCCCAGGGTGTCCGGTTTGGAGAGGTTCCACTGTAGCATGTAGTATGGCAATGGATTTTTAATACCGAATAACTCCCACCACTATGATAACTGCAATCAATCAATCTCAATCAATCAATCAATCAATCAATCAATCAATCAATCAATCGACTAACCAATCTATGAACATCCCAATCAGTCACCGGCCAACAAACATCACCAACCATTCAGTGTCACCAAACTGGTGCATATTGCAGATCGAAGAAGAAACAGAAGAAGATGAAGCGGGCCGACCCGAAGGAGTTACGCCACGAAGACAGCAGCGCCGTGTGGAACGAACTCGCATACTTCAAGAATGAGAACCGCACCCTGGTGACCGACAGGTGGGTGGGGAACGGAATGCTTTGAGATTTGTATGCTCTATAGCATGTAGCAGAATCAACAATGGTTTCTTATTGACTTTAATTTTTGACACTTTAACCCTTTCACCCCTAAGTAACTGGAATGGATTTCGATCCAATCGACAAAAAAAGATTTTCAGACTAGTCCATTTATGAAAAGGGAGTGTTTTTGTTCTCAAAAATATGAAAATTACTTGCAAAACGTGCAGATCCTGATGAGACGACTCGTTACAAGCCGGCTCATCTGGATCTGCGCTGTTTGCAAACACCGCTATCGGCTCATAATGGGTTCATAAAAAGATGTACAGTCAAACCAGCTTTAGAAACCACTTCTGATTAGAAGCCATGGTGGGTATATACCACCAGCCATTGTTTCTGTTGACTGTGACTGCAGTTCTATGTTTAAAACAGACAAATATTCAATTTCTATACCATACTGTACAACAGATGCATTAACACTTTCAATACTATTAAGTAACTGGAATGGACTGTGATATGTTAATTTTCTAACCAATCCAATTGTCAGAAAATAATTTTCAGACTAGTACATTTATAAAAAAAAAATGGGGTGATTTAAAAAAAAGAAATAACTTGCAAAAAGTGCAGATCCTGATGAGACGGCTCATCATGAGCCGGCTCATCAGGATCTACACTGTTTGCAACCACTGCTATAGATGTATGTATGGTTGATATACAAACCTGCGAATAGCAGCCATGTGGCTATAGGAGTCATGGTTTTGTGGGCCGTTGTAGAATGGCCCTGGAGGAGGAGGTGGACACTCTACGCGTACAATCGAGTCAGGACGCCGCTACGATCCACGAGTTGAAGATATCTCTCGACCAGGAACGAGACGGTAATACAGTCTACTTTCGTTACCCCAAACTCTCTTAAGTCAAACTACTGATAACTCATAACAATTCATGATAACTCAAAGTCGAATTCTTGGTCCCTAAGTGCCTGTTTTCCTATATACAGTCTACACTCATTACCTCAAACTCTTTTAAGTCAAATTATTGATTACTCAATGTCAAATTCTTGCTCTCCAAGTACATGTTTTCCTATATAATAACTCATTTATTTACTCAAATTTTCGTTAACTCATTGTATTTCCCCTGGACGAGTGTAGACTGTAATTCAGTTGGCCAGAATCTCTCGAAACAGGCTATTATCATTGACCAAATATATGGTGACTGAAATATGGCTGTGACTGGATAACTGGGGCTTATGGGTTTTGCGACCAGTGTAGATCCAGATCAGCCTGTGCATCCGCACAGTCTGACAGGATCTGCACTGTTCATAATTCCATCAATGAAGCACGTATCATGCTTCTAACAAGCGACAGATCGTTATCAGGGCACATGAGTGTGCTATTTGATCTGGATCTGCACTGGTCGCAAATCCCAGAAGCCCCATTTCTCCAGTCACAGCCATGTATCAGGCATTGATGTTGATACAATGTATGATGGTCAATCCGTATTCAAAAACTACCTTGGCTCATGTTTCGTTTCACTGGCCGAATGACAAGACCTGACGTACCACATGGTTGGTATCAGTGTAGTCCGAGTTCTTCTCATGGAATAGAATGTTACCTGGTGCCAGGCAGGTTAGAGTCTTGATATCAAGTACAGGTGAGGATAGGAAACAATGTAGGAATTCCGAGGCTCGCTGAGGAATTCCCACAATTTCTGGGCCAAGCCTGATGAACTTGATAGCTGTAACATAGACAATTCCAGACCAGTGTCTTTATGCCCCTATTCGATAGCAAGGGGGCGGCATATTGCTCTTGAGGTTCCGTACGTCCATCCTTATGTCCGTACATTTACGCCGAAAAGTCAAAAAGTTTGTAAGAGTCAGTATGCCATGGGGGCATATCCATGTTTTACAAACATAATGTCTATTTTAATATCAAGTTTATCTGGGTAGTCCCCAGAAGGTAAATCTTAAAAAAAAGCAACAGCCCAATCAATCAATCAATTATATTTTCAGAGCGGGCCTATGAGAGAAAGAAAAAAGACCGGGAATCAGAGGACAGTGCGACACGGAAGTCTGAAATGACACTCCTCAAATCTGAGGTACAGTTGGAGAGACTTTACAAGCTGGGCCGGATTGCTCAAAACTTCTGTTAGCTTAACAGACTGTTAAATCCTTAACACTGTTTAACAGCCTGTTAAGCCAACAGAGGTTTTGAGCTGTTAAAGATTTAACATCCTGTTAAGCTAACAGAGGGTTTGAGCAACCTGGCCTGTCTACCAATCTAAATCCAGATTGACATGGAATGAATCACCATGTATGTAGCTTCTTTATGTCAGATGACTAGATTCGTGAGGTTCATTGTTTTATTCGACCCCCGGGTCATGGATTATCTCCCCCTTTTCGATTTGGAATTTTCCAATTTTGTCTTGCAACTCATTTAAACCCTAATAGCTACACACCTGAAACTTGGTATGTTGCTTCTTTATGATGAGTAGATGCACAAAGTTTATTTTGATTCAACCCCCGGGTCATGGATTATCTCCTTATTGAGTTAGAATTTTCCAATTTTTGCTTGTAGCTCCTAATGCTTTTAAACTGTACTAGCTACAGACTGGAAACTTGGTTTGTACCTTCCTTATGATGAATAGATGTGCAAAATGTATTTATAGTTTTGATCTGACACCCGGGTCATGGATATCTTCTCTTTTTGACTTAGAATTTCCCAATTTTGCCTTGTAACTCGTAAAACTTTTAAACCGTAATAGCTTCAGACCTGAAACTTGTTATGTAGCTTCCTTATCATGTGTAGATGCGCACAGTTTATTTCAACTTTTGATTCGATCCCCGGGTTATGGATTATCTCCAATTTTGAACTTGGAATTTTGCCTTATCTACCATCAAAGCAATATGTGGGGCATCCGCGTTCTACAAACACATTTTTTAGTTTTCTCTTAACCGACTTTTACCCTGATGGCTACTTTGTGTGGTGAAGTCAGTTTCTACACATTACAACACCTACAGCTGTCAAACATGCACCCAATAATCAGCTCGCGGTGTACACCAGAAACTGTCGCAGAGCTCCAGATAAGTTTTGTATCTAAAGAGTGTTACCGGTATACTCCCAGATTTCAAATTCATTGCGTATTTTACTTTTACAAATGTATTATTTATGTTCATCCTTATTTAAAATAGGAACTAATGATATAAAAAAAATAAAAAAAATTACTCTCTTAGTTCAACCGTGTTTGCTTTTTGCAGTTCAAATAATAGAATTTTTATTTTCAACTACCGGTAAGTAAATTTTAAACGTTATTACAGTATTTTCTCTATTCAATTTGAAAACCAATGCATATTTTTACATTACTGTGAGTATTTTGTACTCCCACGTTTCATAATCAATGCGTATTCTGCTAAAATAAGTGCGTAAAATACGCCAATACACACCTTATCTGGAGCTCTGCTGTCATGTACCATTTCACCTTTGTGTGATACCTACTACCCTCTTAAGTGACTTCAGCATACTGATTCATAAGAAAAAATATCATATTAAATCGACACAAATCTTATATTCTATTTATTGCTTAAAACCCAATTTATGCCATAAACTACATGACTGTATTACCGTTGCAGGTGCAGAATAAGTCGGTTGTGATAG
>CM055276.1:62663185-62686167 GCA_029237695.1 Conchocele bisecta | reverse complement strand
CGGTTGTGATAGAACGACTGGAGAGAGATCTACGAGACATCCGGGGGGACAGGGACGTACTCGTTGAGGATAAACGGTACGTTGTATATCCTGGACTAAAATGGCAAACCTCAGGTTGGCAAAAATCATTTTTCAAAACTATCGTTGGTACCGAATGACGTCAGTGTATTGATGCAACTTAACGCTTTCAACCATGGATATCCTACATTGCTGTTTTCATATTAATTTTTGAACTATTCCAAAATGACAAAAAGTTTTAGAGGTGAATAATAATGACAAATACTGCAGATCCTGATGAGACGGCTCGTTACAAGCTGGCTCATCTGGATCTACAGTGTTTGCACATGTTGACGTTCCGGCCTCTAGGGTTGAAGGGGTTGGACATTGGACTTCAATGCCAGAGGTTGTCAGTTAAATCCTCATCCTAGCTGTGAAAAATACTTACATAGTATCTCCATCCCACTGTCTGTCGGATGAGACCTTCAAACCGAGGTCTCGTCTCTATATGACCTTAGCTGTTGCCGCGACGTTGAACCAATTCACCTTCACTGTCTTGCCTTGCAGCCAACTGAAGCAGGAGTTAATGGAGCTGAAACAGGAGTCGGCCCAGCATAGGATGGACCAGGCCGACCTCAAACGGGATATACACAGGTAACACCTTACTGCCCATAATTATTACATTTCAAGCTATTATATGCATGGATTTATCTGTGAGAGAAAACACGTAATTGGCAATTAACAAATAATACATCATGAAGGGAACACCCGTAATCACTAGTGTGTACTCACCCGCATTCGTTATAACATAAGCACCGCCGACAAAAATTCATACGCAAATGCAAACACACCCGCAACATTGTAAAATGCATTTGTATGAATGAGCGAGTGAGTATTGGTGTTTAACGGCCTATCAACAGCTAAGGTCATTTAAGGCCGGGCCAACGGGTTGTACTATCCCGCATTAAACGGGTTCACGATGAGGAAAATTCCCAAAATCAGAACTCAATATTTCCATGCCACACCAGTCACTTTAGTAGCTCAGCCCCAAAGTAATATGATTTGCCATAAGCTTATTACTTCTTAATGGAGCATAACAGGTTAACGTTGTCACTTGTTTATCCCTTGTTTATCGATTTAAATGTTTTAAATCGACTCGAAGCTTACGTTCAACGGCCGCACAAACTCGAATGAACTGCACGCCTTCCAATGATTTAAATACACAGAACGTTTAAATAGTCAATTACGTTTTTTTAATGTGCGCACTGGTCATTTAAAAAGGGGCCCATCCGTGATTTTTTGCGCGATGTCGGGCGCAAGACAATCAATAATTTGCGGCATTGAAAAAAAGGGGATTGCCGCAATCGCGCGTGCTGGATGCATCCCTGCCATCCCTGCATGATACGTAAACAAAGTTCACTATGAAGGGCAATTCTTTGTTTTGATTGGTGGAAAATGTTGTGAATATTAACTAGCGTCAAATGACGCGCATACGCGATCCAATGGGATAAGCCCCGTGCAGGCACCGGGGTGGGATCAACTGATCCTGAGAATAGTGCTGCAGTAGCCATTGCTTGTCGTAAAAGGCGACTAAACTGGCTTAACGATTGGGTTCATACTTTCCGGAACCCACTATACCGGATTTGGCCCTCGTGTACATTTTTGGCTTTCTTGTATGTGAGAGTTGAGTCGGGCTATGCCCCATATATAAAAGTAAGATTAGCGCTAATCCTATTACTTTTAGGGGATGGGATAAATGATGCTGGTGTGGCGAGGGCCTGGCACCAGATCAGGTTGTTCTAATTTCAGGACTGAATATATATTTTGATTGTAAATATTGAGTTCTGAAGTTGGGATTTACCCCCCTCGGACAGGTGGATACGGGACACGACCCCGTTGACCCGTCTGCGTGTAGACTCCCTGAGGCTTGTACCTCTATGTCAGAAAAGCGGACGTTACACCCTATTCACTCACTCACTCCCAATGGGATAAACCCGAGATGCTGGAGTTGCTAGTCGGAGGAGATTTTGAGCAGAGGTCGATTATAAATTAGCCGAATAAACACATTTTACGCGATTATACGTGGCTGAAACTTGTTCTGTTTAATAAATAAAAGCTTTAAATTAGCCCAATAATCGGTGTATGTTGGCGTATATGGCCATGAGAGCCAACTATGGACTTCAACAACAACAACTTCCGGGTTCAATCTCTTCCGGCGTTCAGCTCATTACGTATTCAAAATTGTGTTATTTGGCTATATTTAAAGTTTTAAACGGAGATAATTGCCAAAAATGCAAACTTTATCGGTTGATGCAATTTGGAAGTGATACAGCAAAATTTGCGTTCGTAGATTACCGAATAGCGGAGAAAAGGGTTGCTACAAACTTTTTCAGAATTCGATGGATGACCAATATATTAGCCGATCTATAAATAGATCGGCTAATAACAACTGCAGCATGTTTTCATTCATGTATCATCTTGTACCAGTATTCATGCACTCTAGCTTGTGATCACAAGTTGTGATTAACCCTTACAATGCTGAATTGAATTTTTTGCGTCTGCTGATTATTTTATTTTTTCCATATTTCTCAGTAAAAACATGGTGTGGCAGCACTTTAGAATCATTTCCAATGGAAATGATTCTGAAGTGCTGTCAAACCATATTTGAATGGAGAAAGAAGACAAAATATGTATGAAACAACAGCAGACAACTTTTAACTGAAACTTGGCGTACTGTTACCAGTGTAGTAAGAAAATCTCCATTCACATCCTAACTGCATAAGTCTGATCCAATACTTTGCCAAGTATTATTGTTTAAGCCGAAGTAGGTAATAAATAGAATAACCACCAGCTACAAACTGGAAACAACCCACACCCTTGGGCCACTGACATACACAGGTGTGGGAACAGCAGTGCTACAAGTTCAGATCTAAACACCTGCCTGAAGAAGTTAAAAGTGTGCACTTCAAGCAACAAAAATATCTAAAACAAACTAAAACAACAATTATTCTACATTGTATTTGTATTTTAGCACTTTTTCATATTTGCCTTTTTTTCCCGGCAAAACTGAATGTTATGACCACATACGTCATAAGGTCCATTTTCTATTGCCAAACACTTGAACAAATAGATTTTGTTTCAGGTTAACCCTTCCTATGCTGTTGACGGAAATTTCCGTCTGCTGTTTTTCATTTTTGCTTTAATTCTCGATAAAAACCTGGTTTTGACAGCACATGAGAATCGTCTCCACTGGAGACGATTCTCATGTGCTGTCAAAACCAGGATTTTGTCGAGAAATATTGAAAATAAAACATTTCCAGCAGACGACAACATTTAATTCAGCGTAGTAAGGGTTAAGGGACTAGCTGTGGCCTTGGGGAAATGGCATTGGATTTCAATACCGGAGTTTGTGAGTTCAATCCTCACCCTAGGTGTGAAAAATACTCACATAGTATTTCCATCTGTCGGATGAGACTTTCAACTGTGTGGTCCCCCGTCTCTATATGACCTAATAGCTGTTCTAATTTTGGGATTTTTCCCCCAATGCAGATGGTTAAATATGGGATCAAACCCGTTTGCCTGGCCTTAAATGACCTTAGCGGTTGATAGGCCGTTAAACACTAATAAACAAACAACCAAACTATAAACCGATTTACTTTCACTTTCAGGTTAAAGCGAGAGCTTCAGGAGGAGAAATCCATCAGTAAACTGAATGCTAGCAAGGCTGCAGCGCCCACTGTGAAGACAGTCATTGTGAAGCCAGCCACGAAACGCCGCAAGAAGCCAACTTATTCTCGGGGACAGCCAAGCAAAAAGGTAGGTATGCCGTGGTCTGGGCCTGTGGTTACTGTGATAACACTCAATATTCGAACACCATGTCTATAAACTGTGACTGTGACTGGAGAAATATTTACCATTTATTTGACTTTGACACCATGACTGATCTTTTTCTCTTAGCTGAACTTGGCTTTGATGGCTACCTTGTGTTGAAGTCATGGCTGTGACTGGAGAAATATGGCTTATGCGAGTTCTGACCAGTGCGGCTCCTGATCAAATAGCACACACATGCAGCCTGATAATGATATATATTGTCTGTCAGAACTATGACAAATGCTTCATTGATGTAATTGCGAACAGTGCAGATCCTGATCAGACTGTGCGGATGCACAGGCTGATCTGGATCTGCACTGGTCGCAAAACTTGTAAGCCCCATTTCTCCAGTCATAGCCACATAGACTGGGCTCAGCCTTGAACGCTCTTACCTTCCTGATTGTGACAGTATGTGAATGTAGTATGTGCTAAAAAAAACATACATATCTGGGAACGTGCTCATAAAACTTCTTGAGTATATACTCCACATTCATACTATAAATAGGACTGTTTGATTGGCTGAGACTGAGCACAGCTCAGCCTCGACCACTCAGATTTCCTGATCTCGAGCAGTGCAAATCATACCGATCATGGCCCACTCTGAAAATGTTCTTCAAATTTATATGCAAAATCATTCAGTGAGAATGAATATGAGAATGAGTACATGCTCCAAAAGTGTCACACGACACAAGATACAGATCAAATGTTCTGCGATTTCCATGTTCAAAATCACGTGTTTAATTGGCTTTGCTCAGCTCAGCCTCAACCAATAAAGCTTGCTGATTACGAGCGTGAGAATTAGTACATGTTCAGGAGAGAGTCACAAGACATATATATACATTTTTCTGAGATTCCAATGTTCAAAATCGCGCTCTGTGATCAGCCGAGTCTGAGCACAGCTCAGCCTCAGCCAATCAGATTTCCTGACTTGGAATGTGAGAATGAGTACCTATCTGAAAGTGTCAAAAGACATAGATACAGATCAAATATTTTTTACATTCCCATGCTCAAAATGACGCAGTTTGTTTGGCCTATACTGAGCACAGCTCAGCCTCAACCTACTTCAATCTTGAGCATGAAAGAAACAAGTTCATGCTCAGAATATCTCAAAAGACATAGATACAAATAAAATGCTCAAAATCATGCAGTATGATTTGGCCGAGACTGAGCACAGCTCAGCCTGGACCAATCAAACTTCCTGATTTTGAACTTGAGATTGAGTATGTACTCCGAGAGTGTTACAGGATGGGTGTACATTACAGATGGCCGAGGTGCGGGAAGATGAAGATTGGGAGGAGTTGTCTGAGGCCTCGGATCACGAGTAAGTCATGGTGCCACACAATACTTTGTCCTTCTATGTTATCCCATTCCCTTACCAAACACATTATTTACCAAACATTTACCAACCACTCATGGCAACTGTTCTAACTAATATGGAGAACAAGCTCTTTTCAAAACAAGCTACTTTTGTATGTGCATTTTTTAAAAATAAATCCCAACAAATTGCACTGAACATGGACTGCTGGTAATGTTTTTTGCGTTTGTTGTGTTTGTTATAAATTATTCTTTCTGCATTTAAGTACATAATTCTACTCATTATAACCCCGGCATACACGTATGTCCAGGGGTATATAGTTTTCGTCATTCCGTCCATCCATCCGTCCGTCCCATTTGCGTTAAAGTTTTCTGGTACCCATTATCTCTGTAATGGTCTGTCAGATTGACTTCAAACTTCATATACTTCCTTATCATCATCCATATTTCCATTCCATACCACACCCATGCGGCCTTCATGTCCAAGGTTAAGGTCAAATTACTTAGATTTATGTTAATTTTGTTTTTAAATATTTGCGTTAAAGTTTTTGTTTGTCGGTCCAGGCGACGGCCGGGGGTATACGTGAGCCCCTGCTCACTTGCTCTAGTTTTCTAGCCTCGCCTAGGCCCGGTTGCTCAAAACCTCTGTTAGCTTAACAGACTGTTAAATCCTTAGCAATGCTAAGGATTTAACAGTTTGTTAAGCTAACAGAAGCTTTGAGCAACCGGGCCCTGATTACTTGCTAGCAAAACACCAGCCTGGGCCCGGTTGCTCCAAGCTTCTGTTTGCTTAACAGACTGTTAAAATCCTTAGCATTGCTGAGGATTTCTTAACAGTCTGTTAAGCTAACAGAGGTTATGAGCAACCGGGCCCAGGTATTCTGCTGGTCTCTGAATTCATATGTGTTTCCTAGCCTTGCCTGATAAACTTTATATAAAAAGACACAAGCCTGGTATTTGCTGTATTGCATGTTTGTAAGTAGGATGTTTGTCACAATTTCCATGGCGATATTTTCAGGGAGGAAGACTCTATGGAGACAGGAACTGACACCATGGGACGTAACATCGTACAGCGGGCACAATTCCCAATTGGGGATAACTCTACAACAGACGCCAGCTCAGATCCGTCGGGATTCAAGAGGCACCGTGTATGTATAGTGTTTGTCTTAATAACTCCCATCTCTATATGACCTTTGCTGTTGCTAGGACGTTAAACAGATTCATTTTCACTTTTGTCATAATAACCTTTTCCTTAACATGTTCAACGCTACAGGACATTAATCCAATGTTTGTAAACACTGTAGATCCAGATGAGCCAGCTCATAACGAGACGTCTCTTCAGGATCTCCAGTATTTGTCAGTATTTTTTAATTATTTTAATTTTTTTTATATTAATCGAACATCATAAAAATTGTAGAGACCATACCCCAGGTTTGATGGCTGTCTTATTGTGTTCCTTTTAATTTCTATTCACTGTCCAGTGCCTGGCACTGGGTTAGGACACCATGTTTCTGTCCTGAAAGTTTCAATTTTGTGTTTAATGTACATTCCCGTTTGTACATGTGGGTGTTGCTGAAGAAATGGGGCTGTAGGTTTTATGACCAATGTAGATCCAGATCAGCCTGTGTATCCGCTCAGTTTTGATCAGGATCTGCACTGTTTTCCATTACATCAACGAAACACCTGTTGTGCTGTATGGATCATTATCAGGTGACAGGAGTGTGTTATTTGATCACTAGTTTCATAAGCCCCATTTGTCCAGTCACAGCTACATATGAACAGATATAAAAACCCAATTCCCATCTGTGTATGTCGGTGTGAATTGAAAAATGGGGCTTATGGGTTTTGCGACCAATGCAGATCCAGATCAGCCTGTGCATTCGCATTCTGATCAGGATCTGCACTGTTCGCCCAATCCCAATCAATCAATCCACTGCTAGTGTTGCCATGACACGCCACAGATCTCAACCTCATGAGACACGCCATGTGATTTTGTTACCTTCGGACATCTGCGTAATTTCATGACGTACATTTACAAAAATTTACAATATTTTTCCGTAAATGGCGTCAGAAGTTGACGAAATTTTCAGAGTACATGCGGAATTCCGCATGTACTCTGAATATTTTATCAACTTTTGACTTTATTTATGAAAATTATTGTAAATTTTGTAAACGTGTTTAATGAAATTACGCAGATGTCCGAAGGTGCAAAATACATGCCGTTTCTCATATCACCGCCATTTGTCGATCGTTATAGACGGTCCCGATGAAGTCAACAAGTCGATCTTGGAGACCCACCTCGCGACCCGCGGCCTCGTCCCAACACAAACACTGTCCCTGTAGCTGCAACTGTGCCGCGGTCAGAGGTAACATTATCCGTTTAACTGTATTTCATCAGGTAACCTGCCCTGTGTTGACCGAATACGTACTGACTGATAACATATTGATGTACCAGGCATTGACCTGATACAAACATCCGGGTTACAACGAAGAGAACACTGACGTTCCATTGGTCGGATTGACGTCAAGTGATGTTACCGAATGACGTCAGTGTAATGACGCAACGTAATGAAGTCCACGTTCTGTTCATAGATAACAATGTCATCGGTGGTCAGTTTCGAGCGTAAAACATTACCTGATAAATAGAATACCAGGCTAGTTTCTTACGTGTTTCCTAGCCTTGCCTGATAAACTTAATGATATCAAAAAGACACTAAACTGGTATTCTCTATGTAAATTATTGCCGCCTGTATAAGAAAATGATAGGTCGGAACACCTTTTTAATGGCGACACACTAGTGGAGCCATTAGACAGGTTTTCTGACCTATCATAATTGGGTTGCTGGACGTTTCGGACCATCAGGTTTCGGACCAGGATATTTCAAATGCAAGCCACTTGGGGCCGTTTACGTCAGTTTTCCCATGTTTGGTCATTTGGTGCAAGAGTAAGTTGATGTATCTCAAACTTAGTATTGGTTTACAGGGCTCCAGATAAGGAATTAGTAATTGAGTATTGTCACTCCATCAAAATTGTAATTAGGTAAAATAAAATCACGCTACTGTTTACACATCAGCAGACTGCAATTATTGAATAGTTTTCTTCTAAATAAAAACACGTCTTGGCATTTCATTAGAATTGTCTCCTTGGAGACAATTCTAATGAAATACCAAGATGGGTTTTCTTGAAAAAATAAGAAAAATATGCTGTATGTTTATTGTTTTCTGTAGCATGATAAAGATGCCACAAATTTTTCATTGCTTTTTGATACTCGCTACTTCTGATTTCAATATATTCATCGCACTTCACAAATGCCTGTGGCTGTATATTGTAAACTTTTTGCAGACATCCATCAACAATGATATACCTGTAATGTATGACATTAGTCAATCAGAGTGTGTGATATTTATAAAGTGCATTAGAAAGTTGATGTTAAGAGAATAAAGGCTAGTGTCTTGTGATATCAAGTTCAAGACTAGGAAGTGCGTAGGAAATCTGTAGCCTATTTCATCAACATTGCAAAGTATACTTTACTAGCAAAGTATACTTTGAGGGAGTAATCATTTATTTTTCCTGAATTGCATTATTTCATATAGAACTAACAAATGCATGTATTTCATGATTAAAAGTATGCAGAATTATTATACTGAATTTATTACATTATCACAGCCATAATGGCTGTGATAATGTAATAAATTCAGTATAATAAAAATTAATAAATTTATCATAAAATTGAAAATTTCTCCCTCAAAGTATACTTTGCTACTAAAGTATACTTTGCAATGGTGATGAAATAGGCTACTGAGACTTTCCGAGATTTTTTGAGCCAAGCCTGATAAACTTCATATAAACAGACACTAGCATGATATTCTATTTATCAGGTAACTTTATGTGCTAGACTAAGGGCAAAAATTGCATAGTTTTCGTAGAAACAAACGCGGAATTGTTTACGTTTGCGTCATTACAATGACATCATTCACTAACACCATGTAATTGTTACAATGTGGCTTTGACTGGAGAAATGAGGCTTATGGTTTTGCAACCAGTGTAGATCTAGATCAGCCTGTTCACCCGCAGTCTGATTGTATTTGCTATTTGTAACTGGTACAGAATACACAACAATATAATCCAAGTTCTACTCTGACATGAACTGTTTTATTTCTCAAGCTGCAGTGCTATCAGAGGGACAGTGATGGAGGGTAGTATATACCTACATATATGTTTACATCTGTGTCTACTATGATACATGTTTGGCTAGTATACAACATTACCTCCCCTTGAGATTTGTAGTTGCTACTGTAAAATGATTACATTGGTTACAATTGTCTTGCATGTATCAACATCTAGACAAATCCAAACAAACCGTCTCAGGTTACTGCAGTACAGAGTACAGAGCAATGAACTGGTCTTTATCTGATAACGTTGCTGCCAGTAAACAGCTGTGCACTGTTCCATGTATAATTAGGAAAATTTTACTGCTGAAGTGGTTTGCTTGAAATTATCCCGACTTCACAATCCCTAATCAGAGAAAAGAGGTGATCATTACTCTAATCTCGTCATAAACTTTGTGTGCAGAGATTATTGTGCTCTGTTTACCCACACAAAGTTCCCAGAACGGTAACTTTTATTCATAAAGTAATTCATTCAGCGGAATTCATTTGTAACTGATACCTCAGTTATCAGTCTTTCAGGTGGTTTTCTGTTTCTCACTGGATACCGGGTTGCAGAAACCACAGGCGCATTTGTCACAATGGAGTTCTGGTGCCGGCTCGGAATTGTTTATGATTTCTGGTTCAATTTCCGGAGACTGTATTTCCACTGATGTCTTCGTCATTTGGTCAGCGTGACGTCGCCATGTTGCCTTGTCGCTGGTCACGACCTTGTACGACAGTGGACCCATTTGTTGGAATTGTCACGGTAATCACGCACCATAACATTTTCTCCAACACCGAACTGGCGGGTTCTACTGTTACCGAGAGTGGAGAATTGCGTATTCTGCATGGTATCTTGCACATTTGGTTTGATGAGATCCAAACGTGTGTGCAGATTTCTGCCGAGAAACAACTTCGCAGGGGTTTCCTTTGTTGTGGAATGTGGCGTGTTCCTGTAGGCTAACAAGAAATTTGCGATTTTCTTGTAGACTGTACCTCTCTCTGGAGTTGCCGATTTCATTGCCATTTTGAATGTTTGCACAAAACGTTCAGCCTATCCGTTGCTGGCGGGGTGCCAGTGAACTGACCGTTTGTGGGTAATTCCATTGCGTTTGACAAATTCCTGGAATTCTTCCGAAGTAAACTGGCTTCCGTTGTCACTGACGATATACTTCGGCAAACCGGTACGTCCAAAGATGGTTCTAAGAACTTCGACCGTGATTAACGCCGTCCGTTCGTTTCATCACCTGAATTTCTGGCCATTTGGAGTGTACATGTAACCCATGAATGGTCCGGCAAAGTCGATATGTATGCGTTCCCATGGAGCGGAGGGCCATTCCCATGGATGCAGTTCTACTTTTGTTGGCTCGTTCTGATGTACTTGACAGCCTGAACACCGTTTTGCTAACTGTTCAATTTCATTGTCAAGACCTGGCCACCAGAAGTAACTTCTGCTGAGTGCTTTCATTTTCACAATACCGACATGGCCTTCATGTAATTCATCGAGAACTTTGTTTGTCAACTTTGGTGGTATGATGACGTGTATTCCCCACATTAAACATGCCTGATGAACTGATAGTTCATTTCTGCGAATGTAGAATGCATTCAATGTAGCGTCACCCGGCTTATGCTTCCAGCCGTTTTGTGTTAATTCCAACACATTTGATAGCACTGTGTCGTGCCGCATTTCACGTGATATTTCCATTGCGGTTACGGGTAGATTTTCAATTTGTGACTCATTGAAAAGTTCTACTGGGTCAGTCTGTGACTCTTGCTCTGGGCATGGTAACCGTGACAGTCCATCAGCATTTGCGTTTGCTGTGGAACTTCTGTACTCGATTGTGTAATCGTAGCCTTGCATATCGCTGTAGTCGGGCGGCTGTAGTCGCTGGTATCCCTTTCTTTGGACCAAGTATGGTAAGAAGCGGCTGATGATCAGTGACTAGTACAAATTTCCGCCCATACAGGTAACAGTGGAATTTCCTCGCTGCCCATATGATTGACAACGCTTCCTTGTGGATTTGCGCGTAATTTGTCTCAGCTGTGCTCAGGGAGCGCGATGCGAATGCGATTGGCCGTTCCATAGGATGATGCATCACACGCGAGTCTGATCGGCAGATCTGGGTTGTAATGTGTTAACACAGTGTCTGATGTGATCAGTTCTTTTCCTTTCAATACTTGATCCATGGTGCGTTGCCATATAGCGGGGGCAGATGTGATTCCGAACACTAAGCAGTTGTACTGATACAGTCCTTTGCTTGTGTTGATTGTCAGATACTTTTTGCAGTCATCGTTCAATTCCAACTGTAAGTAGGCTTGGCGTAGGTCTATTTTCGTGTATTTCTGTCCACCAGCCAGTGACGCGAAAATATCTTCTATTTTCGGCAGCGGATACTGGTCCACTTGCAGCTGTGGGTTAACCGTCACTTTGTAGTCACCGCAGATTCTGACGGTGCCATCAGATTTCGGTATCGGGACTATCGGTGTGGCCCATTCGCTGATGTCCTTCCTTGAGATAATTCCATCTTTTTCTAGCCTGTCCAGCTCAGTGTCAACCTTATTTCTCAATGCATACGGTACTGGCCGTGCCTTGCAGGATTTTGGCTGTGCATTTTCGCTCAGTGTAAGGCTTGCCTTGACACCTTTAACACTTCCTATTTCCTGTTTGAACACGGTGTCATATTTCTGCAGTATTTTATTTAGCTTATCTGGGGCGCTGGCTTGTGACGGTAGCAATTTGATTGCATTCCACTCAAGTTTTATCTGTTTCAGCCATGAATATCCAAATAATGGGGGACTGTTTGTTTTCACAACATACAAGTCTAAATTACATTCCTGGTTCCCATATCGGACATTGACCTGGATTGTCCCAGCTGGCTTTATCACTTCGCCAGAGTATGACCTTAGTATGGTTGTTGTTTCAGCTAATTGCCTGTTATTAAACAACTTCAAGTACAGGTCGTGGGAGATCACTGATATCGCGGACCCAGTGTCTAATTCCATATGCAGCTGTTTTCCATCTACAGTGGGTTACGGTAATTGGATCTGAGCTGCCAGAGTTAATCCGTAAAACACTGATAAATTCCTCAGGATCGCGTGTTTCTGACTTTATAGAGTATATACTGTTTTTGTTGACTTTTGCTGTTGGTTTCTTTAGTTGTCCTTTCTTGGAGAGACAAGCAGATTCAATGTGTCCCTTTTTCTTGCAGAAATGGCACTGTGCATCTTTAAAGTGACATTCTCCTGGAGTATGCCCTTTTCTGTCGCATCTGAAACATGGTTTCAGCGGCTGTAGTTTTTGTGCGGCAGGCGTTTTCTTTACTTTATGCACAGGTTCCGGCCTGTGCTGCTGCTGAAGCTCGGTGGTGTCCTTGGCAGCGCTTTCCATGGCGATGGCAATCTCTGTGGCTTTGGCCAATGTGAGGTCTTGTGTGGAGAGTAATTTCTTCTGAATGTTCGCATTTCGTAGTCCAAAAACCAGCCGATCACGTAGAGCGTCATTAGACATTGTTCCGAAGTCACAATGCTGGGTCAACTTTCTCAGTTCAGCCACATACACGTTTAATGGCTCCCCTTCTCTCTGGTCGCGTTTGTGAAAACGAAATCGCTCGGCAATCACCAATGCTTTTGGTGATAGATGGTCGCTCAATAATTCCACAATTTCATCATATGATTTTGATTTCGGCTCATCTGGCGCAGTTAAATTCCGAAGCAAACTGTATGTGCTAGCTCCAATTAAGGTCAGCAAGGCTGGTACCTTTTTGTCATTTGGAATTTCATTAACAATACAGAATTGTTCCAAACGTTCAATGTAACTGCTCCAATTTTCACTATTTTCACTGAACTCCCCAATAATTCCAATTTTAAAATTTGCCATTGCCAAGTAAGGTATAAACCACTAAAAATCCTCGTCGCCAAAATGTTATGTATTTCCTATTTGTAACTGGTACAGAATACACAACAATATAATCCGAGTTCTACTCATGAACTGTTTTATTTCTCAAGCTGCAGTGCTATCAGAGGGTGATATAGGGTAGTATATACCTACATATATGTTTACATCTGTGTCTACTATGATACATGTTTGGCTAGTATACACCACTGATCAAGATCTGCACTGTTTGCAATTCCATCAATGAAACGCCTGTCATGCTTTTAAGAAGCAATATAGATTGTTATAGAGCTACAGGATTGTGTTGTGTTATCAACAGCTACACTGGTCACAGCCACATATGTGGGAAGCAAATATTATCTCCTGCTGTTTTTCATCTTTATCTTATTTCTATACCAGCTCTCACCATTCACTCATTAACACTGTTACACAGATTATATGAGACACACCATGCAATTTTGTACCTTCGGATATCTACGTAATTTCATTAAATACGTTTACAAATATTTTTCATAAATAAAGTTAAAAGTTGACAAAAGTTTCAGAGTACATGCGGAATTATATTCCGCATGTACTCTGAAAATTTTGTCAACTTTTGACGCCATTGTCGGAAAATATTGTACATTTTGTAAATGTATTTTCATGAAATTATGCAGATGTCTGAAGGTGCAAAATCACATGGCTTGTCTCATATTTTCCGACAGCTTCTCGTGATGATAAGACATCGCCGATACACAAGGAAGTCTCACCCACTCCCACCTCCAACACCACACGGCGATCCCCGACGGCCACCAGTGCTGCACTACGTCAACTTAAACCCATGAAGCAGCGAGTCGGATATCTCCAGCAACAGGTCAGTAAATCCATTTGGTGTACTTGTTTATCATAGCAAGCTGAAGAACCGTATTGATTTTCCAAGTTTTTATCTCCCCTTGGCGGACATTTTTAATTTTCTGTATTCTTGTTAGCACTGTCAAGTTCTACTTGACAGATCATTCCTAAATTCGGTATACATGTTTACCACTTCAAGACGAAGAACCCTATTGATTTTTAAAATTTATTTTCTGCTTACTTATCTCCCCTTGAACACTAGCCTAATATTCTCTATCATGCTAATCTTGGAAACGGTAGGAATTCATCGGCGAGCCTCGAAATCACCTTGCCTGATAAATTGAAATAAACTTGATATATATGTATGTGGCTGTGACTGGAGAAATGGGGTTTATGGGTTTTGCGACCAGTGTAGATCCAGATCAGCCTGTGCATCCACACAGGCTGATCAGGATCTGCACTGTTCCCCATTCCATCAAAGAAACACCAGTAATGCTTCTAACAAGTAATATAGATCATTATCAGGCTACATGAGTGTGCTACAGTGGGATCTGTATCTACACTGGTCACAAATCCCATAAGCCCCATTTCCCCTGCAGGTGATCACGTTGAGAGAGTCGAGGTCCGCGGCTCTCAAGGCTGTGGAGGAACTGAAGGATGTGAACACACAACTGCAGGCAGATTTAAACCTGGCCAATCAGAGACTGCGCATGTCAAAACAGAGCATCCAGGTAACCAATCACAAGTATCCCTCTACGTAATTCTGACCAATGAGAGACTGCACATTTCAAAACAGCATCCAGATTTATTTATATATGGCCAATCAGAGGCTGTGTATTTAAAAACAGAGCATCCAGTTGACCAATCACAATTGTCCCTCTATGTAAATCTGGCCAACCAAATATCTGATTCTTTCAAAATATGAGGCTGTTTTAATTTATAAAGGACATACTTTGCGAGAAACAAATACAGTGGAACATCTCCTTTATATAGAGTTTACACTGTAAATCTAGTATGTGAGCTCAAGTATGCTAAGGGTGCATATTATAGGAATGAATGGCCTTTTTGTGGAATTTATCGGGGTATAAACTTGGAAAAGTCGCGGGAATACTGGACGAAGGCCGGAAGGCCTCGTCCAGTATTCCCGCGACTTTTCCAAGTTTATATCCCCGATAAATTCAACCAAAAGACCATTCATTCCTTATAATTCCAGCATTTGAAATAAATTCATCAAGAAAATGTGTTTATTTTCCGTTTTCTTAAGAATTATTTTAACTGCGCCTCACGGTTACAGAAAGTAGTTTGGCGTGGGAGTTTACTGGGATATAAATTTTGAACAGAGACTTGCTACGGGCCAATCAAATGTTAGGGAATTGTGTAAATATTTTTGTGCTGGAATTATCAGTGTTTAACAAACATAATCAGGGTTTTCAATAGCCTCCAGAATTCAGGGGTCAAAATTACCTATCAAGACAAAATTTAAGTGGAAAATACAAATTTAGTACCGTGCGTTTTATATAGCAAATTTGACCCCTGGAGTCAAAATCAAATTTCAAGGGTCAAAACTCAAACAAAGTGCATCTATCAAAAACCCTGATAATGTCTATATTATTTCTTGTTATCTGCTTAGCACATACATCATCATAGAAATTTAAAAAAAAACATCAGGGGGCCGATTTACTAAACTTTGTACGACTAAAATGTTTGTAAGCGCAAATTAAGGATCGTCTGGAAATTTCAATTGTTGGATTTACATTTATTGAGCATAGACTGCATATGCAGCCTATGCTCAATAAATGTAAATCCAATAATTGTTTACAAGAAAACAATGTGAATGTGAAATTTACAGACTATCATAATTTTGCACTTACAAACTTTTTAGTCGCACAAAGTTTAGTGAAACGGACCCCTGATGTTGAGAAGCAGATAAGCGGTATTAAACGCTGTGTTTTTACCTATGTATTGATGTGTTTGTAGAAGTTGACCTCTAACATGGAGAAGTTGAGTATAGAGAATGGAGAACAAATGACAAAACTTAATTCAGCATTGTGTAAGGGTTACCATAATAACCCTAAATATTCGGACACCATTTACATGGGGAAACATAAAAATATATGCTTTCCCTACAAGAGTGAGCGTGCCAATATTTAGGGTTAGTATGGCAGAACTGGTTTCATCACAACAGGGCCTGAAAATAGCAGTTTTTACCAGTAGGTCCAAAAGTGAAAGGTCCGAGGAATTTTTTGGATGGAAGGTCCGAGAGGATATTCGCAAGAAAACGGTAGAAATATGTGTCTGTGTCATACTAAATGACTCACCATGTGTAAATACTTGAATATGTCACCAAAAATTATCTTGCAAGATGATAATCAGAACGGATTTAGCATCGCCACTAATGATGATCGCAATTTCAATTTTATCACAGGTCCAGTGGACTTTTTGCTTGTAAAAAGGTCCGACATTAAAATTTGCAGGTCCATGACCTCGGACCAGTGCTATTTTCAGGCCCTGCACAATGACAATGTATTTGGATACATTTTGTTTTGGGAAACCCCTATTAAATAGGGGTTTCCCAAAGCAAATTGTGTCCAAATATTTAGGGTTATTACGGTAATTGATGTGTTTGTAGAAGTTTTCCTCGAACCTGGAGAAGTTGAGCATGGAGAAGGGGGAACTGGAGAGCCGACTGCTGATGAAGCCCGACCTCGCCCAGCTTGACCCCGCCCACTCCGACCATGATTGGAAGGTGCTCGAGACTCGACTCAAGGTAAACTCGACACATAGAGAATACCAGGCTAGTGTCTTTTGATATCAAGTTTATTAGATGAGACTAGTCAGCATGGCTTGCCGAGAAATTCCTACCGTTTCCGATTCGAGACTTATTTATAATTCTTGGTTTGTGTTATTTGATATATGGGAATTTAACATGGGGGAACAAGAGGTGGACGATCTTAAGAGGAGTCCAAAAACAAATGTTGACTTGGAATGATTCAACTTAGAAAATCGGTCCTCAAATTCTTTTTTGTGCAATAAAATCAATATTTGATAGAATTTCATCAAATAGATATATATATATATAATTTATTTATTTTGGAAGGGGGGTGGGGATCTTTTTTTGTTATTGGCAAAAAAGATGTTATTTGATATCAAGTTTGTCAGGTAAGGCCAGGAAATGCAGGAACCAAGGAATTCCGAGGCTTGCCATTTTACAAGCCGATCCATGTGAGTTGTCTGAAAAAATATTGTTTATATTGCTTAATCTAGTGTCTCTAGTGGAAACTTCTGTTTAAATCTTGTATGATTATTTCAAAATAAAAAATATATTTTGTATAGTTTTCTTACAGTATAGCGAACATGCATAGCCAAATTATCTCCCCTGTGTATAATTGTACCGTGTTTTATCTACCATTTTGAGTTGGTGAGTCAAATTGGTCTCTTATGAAAAAATGTAGGCTGAGGAAAATATAGTGTGCCATCCTATGGAAAAATTAGAAAATTTCTTAGTGGTAAATACAAAAAAAATGTGTATTTGATGCATGGCGTGCTGGTAAATAAATCACTGATTGTATACCACTTACTGAATATCTGTGTGACATCATCTGTGCCTTTAAACAGTTCATCTATTTTTCTACATGAAAGAGTTCGACGAACGAATTGTCGCGACAGAGTGCTGCAGTACGTCAGTTTAAGCAAGAGAATGAGGCAGCTAATGACCAGATACGACAGCTACAGGACAAGTAAGCACATCTGAATTTTCCTTGTTGTCTATGATAGTGACAGGCATTAATTCATCAATGATGAATACTTGCATGCCACTATCATAGAAAACAAAGAATCATCATATAGAGAATAGTAGGTTAGTGCCGTGAATGGGAAAACATATCTGGCAAGGCTTAGGAAACGGGATGGGCGAGGCTCTGCCGAGCACATCCTGTTTCCGTGCCGCGCCAGATATTTTTTCCCATTCACAACACTAACTATTCTATTCTATTTATCCCGTCAACACATACAAATGGCTTTAAAATGAAAAAAAAATAAATCCCAGCCACCGCACATATTCATACGCAGTGATTAGGTCGTATTGACAGGATATAAAAAATGTTTCACGGCACCGTGTTTCACGGCACATACGCACTGTTGACGGGATAATAATTATTTCATGTAGTTTGCACCCTTCTCTCTAGTCATCCATTCCGAAATATTAGCTTGTCTCATTTGCCGATGCGAAAAAATCTACTCATAAGTGGGATAAACATTTGCTTTATTTCTATAATATAAACCATGTGATGTTTTCCACATAAATACTTATCGAAAATTTGAGTTAACAAGAGTTATTATATAGGAAAACATGTACAGGGACCAAGAATTTGATTTGTGTTATCAATAGTTTGACTTAAGAGAGATTGAGGTAACAAGTGTAGACTGTAGTACCAATTGCTTACTTGGCTGATACCTGAAACTGAGTATCGGAATTGGCACGTCCTGCAGTTTATAGAATGATCATAAATCAAAACTGGCTGGCTTTAATAGGGATGACATTATAATAAACAAACACTTGCTTATATAATATATAATATACCATAATAACCCTAAATATTCGGACACAATTTATTCTGGGAAATATAAATAATTATATGGTTTCCCACAACAGAGAGTTCCACAATGTTGAGGGTCTGTATGGTTGTACTGGTTTATCACAATAACAATGTATTTGGATACAATTTGTTTTGGGAAACCCCTAAATTGTGTCCAAATAGTTAGGGTCATTACAGTAATCATTTTCATGTTTTGTCCGGCCAGGATAAGCCGTGTGGAGAGGGACAACAATCAGAAGCGTACGTTACTCGACGATCAACGAGGGCGTGTCAAACAAGCACTGGAAAACGCCAAGGCTGACGCCGACTCGCTGGTAAGATGTATACTACAGTGAGACCTCTCTGAACCGGACACCCTGGGATGCCCCAGGGTGTCCGCTTCAGAGAGGTTTCACTGTAAATCAGGCATATACTGAATATACTGAGCCATAGTTGTGTGCTATGCGATCACTAACAGACATAGACCTGAGATAAATTACCAAGTAACTCATCTAAATAAGATCACAAGTGTTTACTATAGTCTGTTTCACGAAAGCTGCCCAAATTTTACGGCTATACAGTATAGACAATTCAAAAACAATATTATTTTCGATAATATTAAATTAAAGGAAAATTTAAGAATGAGCCTTCTTTTTATTTCGTGAAATTCGGTCAAATATTGATTTTATTTTGAAAAATTGATTTGTCTATGGGAATTTAACATGGGGGGAAAAGTGGTAAGGAAGTGTTGGAGGAGTCAAAAAACGAAAAAATTTGGAAATTGACTCCGAAACCTGACTAGATAGCTTGGATATGATCTAACTAAGAAAACAAAAGTTAAATTTTAAAAATCGGTCCAGTATTTCTAAAATTCAAAAATATTTCCCCATGTTAAATCCCCATAGACATCTTCACGGAGTGAAGATGTCTATGGGGATTTAACATGGGGAAATTGTTTTTTCGCAATAAAATCAATATTTGACCAAATTTCACGAAATAAAAAGAAGGCTCATCCTTTAATTTAATATTATCAAAAGAAATCTTGTTTTCGAATTGTTTATATAGCCGTAAAACTTGGGCAGCTTTCGTGAAACAGACAGTAGGTGTCTAGTTTAGAGAGGTTCCACTGTAAAATTATAAACGGCTGGGTGGTTTGGTTGTCCAGTGGTAGAGCATTGATCTTCAATAATATTCCCCACCCTGGTCTTCAGATGAGACTTGAAACCGAGGTCCGATCTCTATATGTGGCAGTGACTGGAGAAATGGGGCTTATGGGATTTGTGACCAGTGTAGTTGCTGATCAAATAGCAAACTCCTGTATCCTGATTACGATCTATAATGCTTGTTAGAAGCATGACGAGAGATTCATTGATGGAATGGCGAACAGTGCAGATCCTGATCAGACTGTGCGGATGCACAGGCTGATCTGCATCTACACTGGTCGTGAAACCCATAAGCCCCATTTCTCCAGTCACAGCCACAAATGAGCCACCGAATGTTATAAATTCCCTTAATATGATCAGTGTATTCCTGATTGCCATTGTAATCAGTCAATAGACGTATCATCCTGTCTACGACTAAGTGGCATAATGCAGCATCTGTGGTTTTCTAACATGTCTATGAATCATACCGTAATAACACTAAATATTTAGACATCGTTTATTCCGGGAAACACATATAAATATATGGTTTCCCACAGCAAAGAAGTGCCAATATTTATGGTTAGTATGATTGTACTGGATTATCACAATAACAATATATTTGGAAACAAGTTGTTTTGTTTGGGGTTTCCTAAACAATTGTGTCCAAATATTTATGGTTATTACATATTTGATCTACAATTTGATACATTGGCTTCTACTGCAACCAATGTTGATCCAGATCAGACTGCTGTGCAGTCTGATCTGATCTACACTGGTTGCAATGATCCAAGGTTAGGGTTTTCACATTGCGTCTCGTTTGTTCCCACAGGAGGCTTTGGAAACCAGGACCAAGTTGATACAGGACACGAGTGAGAAACAGAAAATACAGGTACATTTGTATTTGAAATAGGATACAGGGATACATTTACTTATAATTCACCAGACTTTCTAAGCCAATCACTGGCCAGTATCACGCTCTACGTATTTCACATATTGCAAGATTTAACCCCAATAAGTTACATATTACCAGATGCATTGACTGGAAATGTTCGACAGGAAATGGAAAATCAATACTCGGATGGGAGACTGCATTATAAACATGGCTAATTATAACTATGTTATTGTTCACATATTGGATTTTTAAGAAACTAAATGCTGCGGTCGCTAATGCTCCCTCGCATTTAATTCCTTAAAAATCCCATATGTAAACAATAACTTATATCCATTTTTCCTATGTAGAAACGCTATCTTCTAACTTTAGGAATGAACCACCTTACCCATCTCATTCTTGTTATCCCCTCGCCGATTGGCAAGAGGGGATATAGCGTTAGTCCATGTACATGCCTACATTAGTAGCACCTTTCTTTTTTTATCAGAATCTGCACTGTTCACTATACCATCTGTCGTGCTTCTAACAAGCAATATAGATCATTACAGACTACAGGAGTGTTCAGGAACTACATTGATCACACATCCCATAAGCTCCATTTCTCCAGTCGCATTTAATTATTGAAACATTATCAGCCGTAGTAGGGTGTGCCTGCAAGCTGATGTGGAGCTACACTGTCAAAAAACACAATGACCACCTTTTTATTATGCACCGAATAGGTTTGTCCGTCCGTACGTCCGTCCAAACTTGTTTCCTCGTGATATAATCTTTGGCCAATTTCCGCCATACTTGGATCAATATCAATTAGGGGAGACACCTATTGAAAGTGGGGTTTGTTGCACTAAGTTCAAGGTCATCTGTATTAAAATATAGATTATTATTTTTTCTCACTTTGCTGGTTCCGCACAATGACTCGACTACATGTACTATAAGTCCGAATTCGACAATACTTCTTGTGTGCATATTGATATATATTGTGGGAAGACACCTATTAAACATGTAGTGTGTTGGGCCCCGAGTTCAAGGTCACTGGGGATAAAAAATCTAATATGCATTCAGCGGGGGCATCCGTGTGCGGACAGGCCACATTTCTAGTGTAGTGATGTGGTGTTCATGCTCTGATGTGTAAGGATGTAACGATCCACCAAACATTTGATGCAGCGCAATAGTTTGAATGACAATGCGAATCATGATACATGGACACCGATATTCAATTTGATACGTATTTCATAATTGAATGCTTTGGAATCGCAAGTTACGCTAAAAATATATATTATTGTCGGGTACATTTTACAAATACTAAAATTAAATTATCAGTCAGCATGTATACACAAACCAGTCTAGCGGTCTGGGATCATTTTGGGTTCGGTTTCATGCATTTAATCATTATATAGACAGAGCTCCTGATAAGCTGCGTATTTGCGTATACCCAATTAAAATTGCCAAAAACCCAATTGAAATCGGAAGTAGCGAGTATCAAATAAAATATTTGTGGTACCTTTATCATGCTGCAGAAAATGATAAACAGACCTCAAATAAGGCATATTTTTCTTATTTTCCATGAAAACACATCTTGGTATCCAAGGAGACAATTCTAATGAAATGCCAAGATATGTTTTCATTTCGAAGCAAACTGTTCAATAATTGCTGTCTGTTGATGTGTAAACAGTAGTGTGATTTTATTTTACCCAATTAAAAATGTGAGGTACCGTAATAACCCCAAGTATTCAAACACCATTTGTTTATGGAAACCCCTATAAAATAGGCGTTTCCAATAACACATTTTATTGTAATAAACAAGTGCAACCATACTAACTTTTAAGTATTTAGACATTCCTTGGTGTGAGGAACTATATATTATTTAATGTGTCTTTTTTCCAAGAATAAATTGTGTGCAAATATTTAGAGTTATTACTGTAGGCATAGTGTTACTCCCCTACTGCTGTGCCATTCAGATCGAGTCGTACAAGAAGAGATTGGGAGCAGTGACGAGGGAGAAACGAGAGTATGAGCAGAAATTCCTGAAACTGGCTGCTGAAGTCGACAAGAAGGTACGACAATAGCAATAATGATTTTGCAGGTTAGGCCGATAATTGTACATTTCATGTGTGGACTTATATTTTGGAATTTGAAAGGTTTTGTAAGACAAATTCAAATAAAGACTCGATTTAACCCTTACAATGCTGGATTAAAAATTGCCGTCTGCTGTTTATTTTTTATTTTCCATTTTTCTCATCAAACACACAATTTGACAGCACTTTAGAATCATTTCTAATGGAAATGGTTCTAAACTGCTGTCAAACCATGTTTTATTGGGAGAAAAGA
>CM055276.1:62641936-62662685 GCA_029237695.1 Conchocele bisecta | reverse complement strand
GTTTTATTGGGAGAAAAGACAACATAAAAAACAACAGTGGAAGACAATTTTCGGTTCCCGCATTCTAAGGGTTAAGATCGTCCATACAAAGCTTCAGGAGGAATCACTGGTAAATCCATCAACATAGTCTTCAACCAGTGTACACGTTCGTGACTGGACATTTTACAAGTTTATACGCAATAAATAAAAAAAGTCATTTATTTCATTACCACGATACCGGTAAGTTTGGATGTAACCTTGATGTTTACTTCATACAAGGCCGATGCCATTTCAGCTTTTGTTGCCCACGACGCTATCCGACACAGATGCCGCGTATAAAGACCATGTGGTCGAAAATTTAATAAAAATAATGACTTTAAAACAATTTGTATTATAAAGACTATGTGGTCTATGTGGTCGAAAATTTAATAAAAAGAGGGACTTTAAAACAATGTGTATTAAGTGTGATTCCCTTCGGAGGTTATTGGAAATTGCTATTTCTTTATCATTCTGCATAAAAGAAAATCTGTTCATTACACAAGATGAGGCTATTGTTGGACTGATATGGCTGGATGATGGAGGTGAAGTTTGTAAATCCAATAGTGTTACCTCTCTTCTGTATCGGAATTTACAATCATCTTGGTGAAATATATCTTGTATCTCAAAATGATAGGTTTCCATTGTATTGCCACAACAAGCATGCGTTCGTTAAAAAATATCAACTCTTAGCTGAAGAAATATACATTTTTCAATTACATGTCACCATCAGAACAAAGTACTGTTGGCTTCCCAGGCCTGGAGGAGAGTTAGAGACGACCCTAGTCCAGATTGCCACCCATCACTCTTGTCACATCCTCTATTTTTTTCAGAAAATGTTTCACTATTTTTTGTATTTCTTCTTGAAAGTATGTAGTGTTACCATTCATTTGAACTGTCTCAATAAGACGGTTCAAATGAGTGGTAACAAAACATACTTTTATGCAGAAATAAAGAAAATAATTAAATAAATTCAACAAGAAGTATTTTCACCCCCCAGAATAAGATATTGCTGGACTTCCAAGCCCGGAAGATGGAGCTAGAGACGGCACTGGCCCAGATGGAGCAGATGGCGACCCAGCAGATGAAGAGTCTTGCCCGGGAAAGCGAGGGCGCCCTGGAGACCGCCCGCGATAAACTCCGCGAAATCCAGCAGGTGTTACAGTCATACCAGCGGTTTGTCAAGGTACAAGTTATTGTCATTTACATACTTACACAATTTTTCAGATTTCTCAAGGTAGGTAATAATGTGTTATTGAATGTCTCCACCAGATGTTAGTCATGACAGACATGTGTATAGGTAGGGAGTATTGTCATTTATTGCACATTTATGCAATATTCCATTCAGTGTATGGTGGTTTGTTTTGCATACTACCCACGTCCAACCCACCAAGGTCAATGACACCAAGTACACGTTCACCGTTTGTGTACGGCTTTTTAAAGCAAATGTGTTAGTTTGTTTTTGTTCTTGTGTTTTTATACGCCCGTTTGAAAAAAACGGGACGTATTATGTATTCATCTTGTACGGGTGGGCGTGCGGGCACAGCTTGTCCACGCAATAACTAAGAGTTCTACTTGGCGGATTGTAACCAAATGTGGTATACATGTTTATCACGGCAAGCCGAAGAAGCCTATTGATTTTCAAAAATTTCCGATGACATCTCTCTTGGCGGCCATTTTTAATTTTCGCACTCTGTATCCTTGTCCACGCAATAAATCAAGTTATACTTGACCGATCATAACCAAATTCGGAATACATGTTTATCACGGCAAGACGAAGAAGCCTATTGATTTTGATGACGTATCTCCCCTTGGCGGCCATTTTCGGACTCCGTATCCTTGTCCACGCAATAAGTCGAGTTCTACTTGACAGATCGTAACCAAATTTGGTTTACATGTCACAGTTGTCAAAACAGGACATGATTGAATTATGGTGTATTTGCTATAATATAACCTATTAATCAACCCTCGTATTGCAGGTTCCAGCTACTGTGTAATCGCCCCTCAATGGGTTTTTAGTACGAGTTGTTTATTAGCGGGGCCAGTCTTGACATTCCCGTGTTCACATAATGTAATCGTCCATGTGCTGTCCATGTAGTGCCTTGTATTGTCCGTATGGGTGAGTGGTGTGACGTAGGTGTGTGTGTCATCTTTTGATTATCATGTCAAGATGAGTTATCTCCCCATGTTGACTGGCCTTGCCTCGACGGGCGTATATTGTGACCTTCGGCACTCTTGTTTTATCTAGGTTGCCAGTGAGGGGATTAGCTTCGTAATAACGATGCCCTTGTTCAACTGGTGACCTATTTCTGATTAATTATGATTTGTTTCATCAGTCCCTGTCCAATGAGCTTCTACGCCGCGTCGTGCAGACCCGAGTCGCGTTGAAGGACGAGTCGACCAAGAAGATCCAGAACAACAAATCGAACGCGTCCATGCAGCGCGCTCAGGACCTTGCGAAGGACATCCTCAACCTGAGCCAGTCGGACCTTGACGAGATCATGAGTGCCGATGGAGACGCCGCCGTCAAACAGGTGAGACCGCTTCTATACACGACGAACCATGTGATATGCTCGTGAAACATATTTACAAAATTTACGATATTTTCTGTAAATACGTTGAAAGCTGACAAAATGTTCAGAGCCAATCCAGCATTAAGTCATTTACAGAATATTATCATCGTTTTTAGCGTGCCTTTCAAAGAAAGGAGTGCTTATGGCATACCCCCGGCATCGTAGTCAGCGTCCGTCCGTCTTAAAAAATTCAAAACATTTTGATATATTTCACACATGCCTTTCTCTAATGATTCTCTATCATGATGTGACAAATCCACGACACTCAGACCCCCCTTAACCCAAGGTCACAGTCTTAGTGCTTTCATAAACTTAACGTTGTTGGAATTTTTGTTATAATTTCTGTTTCCTATCACCGCTCTTCTTGATATTTTTCACAACCCTTCCCTAATGGTTCTCTATCATGCCATGCCAAATCCTCAACTCTCAGTCCCCCGCTAACACCCAAGGTCACAATCTTAGCGCTTTCATAAACTTCACATTGCGCTTCTTGATATTCATTAGCCTAAAGCATCACCAGGCACGCTTCGTTGTCTTCCGAGAACTCAGACTTGTAAATATTTCACATGAAAACTCGCTCATCTTCTTTGGTACAAATCACGCCTTGTCGCGTATGAAAAGAAAAAAAGATCCACATGCCTCGTCGCATATAAGACCTTTTTGTTCGCCAAATTAAACACATGATACATGTGTGTACTGATTTATTAGGTAACAAGCTTTATATTGGCCTAATACAGACTGACTGATAACAGATTGTCGTATCCTGCATTGTCTAGATTCACATTCAGTAGCTGATTTCATCAAAGTTGCAAAGTATACTTTGAGGGAGTAATCATTTATTTTCCCCGAAATGCATTATTTCATATAGAACTAACGACTGCATATATTTGATGATTAAAAGTATGCAGAATTATCATTCAGGAAAATAAAAATTAATAAATGTATCCTTAAGTATACTTAGCAAGATAATTATACTTCGCAATTTTGGTGAAATAGGCTACAGGTCACAACAGATTTAAAATTACGTTTCATTGGTCGAACGACTTCACAATACCGAATTATGTCGATGTAATGACACAAAGTAAACAAGATTCCAGAGTTCACAAACTCCATGTTGACTAGGCTGTCTATTGTCGGCTTATAGTGAACTAAACACAATGCTAAAGTCAATGTTGATCAGGATCTCAACTGAAGTAAATTGTGCTATTGTCCACGGTGATCTTATGTAATTATATTTGCAGGACTCGGAGCTGGATGTAGAGAGGAGACGTGATAAGAAATGGGCCAAGAAGATCGACAGATTACAGAATAGCAATGTACGTCTGATTGTATGGTTCTAATGAGTACCGTGATATTTAAAATTATCAATAAAATGTAAGAATCAGTTATTAACCGTTTCAACACGACAGCTTTGTATAGCGGTCTTTGCAAAGAGTGTAGATCCAGGATCTGCACTTTTTGCAAGCAATTTTCATATCTTTTAGAGAAAAAGAGACACACCTTTGTCATAAATGGAATAATCTGAAACTCAGTTTGTGACGATCGGATTCTTCGGAAAATTAACATATCAAAAATCCATTCCAGTTAATAAGGGGTGAACGGGTTAATTAAGATAAATGATCACGTTTGTTTCAGGATGATTTCTCCCTGTCCCTGGTCGACTTGTTTGTTCAGAAGATTGAGGAGCGAAATGAACTCACCGCCAAGCTATACAACAGCAGACCCATTGACCAATCAGAGTCCAGGGGGCAGGTCAGCTGACCTGTCCTAACCATGTGACCGGCATACAAGTGGCTTCATAGACCAATCAGATTCTAGGATGTGGACCAGCTGACTTGCCATGACCATGCTATTAAAGGTACATGCCCACGCAGCAGGTTACACTGTACTACTACTTTTCATTTTCTGTTATGCCTTATACGAGCCATTTGTCTATCCACTAACTAGTTATTTTTAATTACGGCGCGTGTTAATTGGTGTTAAATCACATTTTATATGCCGCGACCAGAAAGGGTATTTTCCGACCTCGTGCTATTTTCACCAACACGCGTCACGTGACACGGTCAATCATATCACATCTTTGACATGCGCAGTGAAGTATCGGAAGTTGAGAAGAAAAATCTCTGTTCGAGTCCAAAATCTAAATCTCCACGTAACTCTTTCCATTTGGTGATCTGGTCGCCAATATTAACCACTCTCTCTCTCTCTGTACTGCCTGTCCCTCCCGCAGATTATCAAAATAGACTGTTACCGCCGCGCGTCGCTAACAGTAAATTGATAATTAATAAATGATTATATTTGTATAGCGGGCACTCGTAATTTTTAGAACTGGTGGAATAGTGACATAATTATACTTATTTAATTCCTATAAAGAACATTTTGTGCCTACTGCGTGGGCATGTACCTTTAATGTAAAAGTTGTGTTGATTGGCCATGAAAATTCCAGGATGCAACTAACTTACCTGTAATTATGAAGCATTTAAATGACCAATCAGATACCATTGTACGTGCATACCTGGCAATTGATTAACCCTTAGACCGCTATCTTATTTTTTTTGTCGTCTGCAGTTTATTTTCTATTTTCCATTTTTATCATCAAAAATATGCTTTAACAGCACTATAGAATAATTTACAACATGCTTTGACAGCACTTCATAATCATTTCCATTGGAAATGATTCTGAAGTTCTGTCAAACCATGTTTTATTGCGAAATAAACAGCAACAGCAGACGACAATTGTTGTGAGTAGAGGCCTAAGGGTTAACATTGGTACTTCACCAATGAAAAAGTGTCGCACAGAATTAACACACCTTGTACATGTCGTTAGTTACTAGTGCTATAGATAAACAGATTTATATTCAGAGTCAAGCAGTGTTATTGAATACTGTGATTATTTTTTTCTGAAACTCCATTTGCTGGCAACACCATGTGGCTCAGACCACAGGTGGAAGACTCGGACCTATGACACCAAAAAAAATACCTATTAAAAAAATCCCTTTACCCCACCCACCTGGTATAGATAGTATTGTATGAGACCAAGTGGGTGGGGTAATGATTTTTTTTGTAATGGTCATTTTCTTTGTGTCACAGGTCCGAGTATTCCACCTGTGGCTCAGACTATGTAAAATGTGTAAACTCGAGTCAGACCTTTCTAAACCAGACAGATACCCAGTAAACCTATGTGTCGTTAACCCTTTCACCCAGAGGTACATGTAACTGAAAAGGAATATTTTCTTTAAATTTCCAGACAATTTCATTAATCACAAAAGGGTGAACACTATGAAAACCTAGAAAATATCCACAATCAGTGCAGATTCTGGTGAGACGTCTCATCATGAACCGGCTCATCTGGATCTACACTGTTTGCAAACATTGGGACAGGGTCCTGTGGGGTTGAAATGGTTCATTTGGACTGGTTTAGATATACTCTACTGATATGTGTGGAGTGCCATTAATTAGAAAAACCTATTGAGCATGTAAAATACTTGAATTTTGAATACAGATTTGAGGACAGGCCCAGGATGTTTGATAATTACAGGCCCTGTCATTAAATCTTATAAATACCAATAAAGCACTTTACGTACTCAAAATCAATTTGATTGAGCGAGCCTGAGCACAGTCAAGTCTTGACCAATGAATTCAGTTCAGGGTCAACCAATAAAACCCGAGAACATGCTCAATTTTGTAATCATGACCCAATAATTGATCACACGATAATTAATCTCACTGTTCCATAATGACATGGAAATGACAAACTATGTTACGTGTAGCTTGGACAAAGCTTTGTGTATTTTATTGCATTGTATCTTTGATCATGTGCTTGTGTAAATAGACTGGGGGGGGGGGGCTGAGAAAAGGTACCTTAGAACATGTGTGGCCAGTGTAGATTCTGATTATTCGCTGTTTTTATGCAACCAGAAATTGATCTAAAGTGCTATTTAAATAATGGTACAACGTTTGATTGATCGAATGGCGACGATCATAGGCCCTGATCAGACTGCGCTGGATGATCAGGACCTACACTGACTGCACGTCATATTGAACCTTTTCTTATCTGGAGCACAAATAGAAATTTATTTTTTCCGTCCATTAATTTATTATTCCAGCCACATACATTCCAATTTCCCAGTGTGACCTTTGATTCACCACAGGTTAAGAATGTGTAGCAGGAATTATAAACTAGTTACAATTTCTCTAATTCCAGAGAAATAAAAATCAATAGTAAAACACCAATAAAGGCCTATTATTAGCACAGGTGGAAGACTCGGACATGTGACACAAAAAAAAAATGCCATTGCACCTGCCTTCGGAAAATTAACATATCAAGTCTTCCACCTGTGATTATTAGAGGAAAGTAACAAACATACCTGTCATACGTGTGTGTGACAGTCAAGTTGTTTGACTATCCAAAATATGGTTAAAACCCAATATTTGCAACAATCATCAGAGCTCCAGTTAAGGTGCGTAATTTGGAGGTAAATTTCTTATTTCTCCATCAAAAATGGCAAATTGGGAGTGCTTTAGAATCGTCTCAATGAGACGATTCTAAAGGACTCCCAACTTGCCATTTTTGATGAAGAAATAACAAAATTTCACCCCAAGTTGATCAAATTACGCACCTTAACTGGAGCTCTGAATCATGTTGGAAGTCTTGGAGAAATTGGAACCATTTTGCCATTCCTGCTATTTATTAAGCTTTGATCAGATTGTGTGGATGTGCAGCTGATGTTACACACTAGGTGTAGTCTAAAAACTTTGTTTTGCCCAGCATTGCAAGGGTGTGATGTGTTCTACGGTCTGATGTGAAAATTCTTCATTTCATACCCAAAAGCTGTAGAGTCAAAGGTCATAGAATGGGATGTAAATTGTAATTATGTAAAATGAAATATATGATATTACTGTCTTTTATAAATAGATTTATTGATTGGTAATAAAACATTTGAATCAGCATATTCTACTCTGCATTGTTACATGGAATTCCTGAAGCAAACACGAGAGGATATGAGGGTACGTATATTTCAACAATGAATCCATCTTTAACTCTTTGCATGCTGGGAAACTCCTGGGCTATAATATACATGTGTGAAAAATATATATGTTTGGAATTTCATTAGAATTGAGTCCGGAGGACACAATTCTAATGAAATTTCAAGACATATTTACAGAGAGAAATAAGAAAATTGTTGGCTGTTATTTTCACTGCTAGCATGCAGAGTTGAAAATTATTATCCTAATGGTAAATCTTGCTGGCATTAACAACTGGGGCCAAGTTATCCGGTGTTGGAAAGGTTCCTGGCATCAGATCAGGACACTGTCTTTCAGTGCTGAAAGTTTTCATTGTACTTTCATTGCTGAACATATCATAATCCTCCCATACAGGTGTATTCTCATCTATACATGTATGATGGTGAATGGATGTAAAAGTCCAATATTACATGTAAAAGTCCAATATTACCTTGAAGCAAACCCTTATTGCTGCATCTATAACACCGATGACAGCATTACTTGTGACTGTGACTGGAGACATGGGGCTTATTCCATTGTTACCAACCTAGTTATGTCCGTGTACATTTATGTCTGTCGAAAGGTTTGTAAGAGTTTCTACATCATGTAATATCTTCAATAAATCTTGAAGGATTGCTTTAATATTTTGACAGTTCATTCACCTGAACATGTGTTACGCACTCCCATCAACAATGACTTGACCTTTGAAATGGTGCTGAAACACTTAACCATTTTCTTATGTCAAGCAGTTTGTAAGACTTTTTTACACACAATCTCTAGTTGGAGTCCATGGGCCCCGTTTCACTAAACATTGTAAAAATAACATGTTTGTACGTGCAAAATTATGATAGTCTGTAAATTTCACATTAACCATGTTGGATTTACATTTATTGAGCATAGGCTGCATATGTAGCCTATGCTCAATTATATGTAAATACATCAATTGAAATTTACAGACGATCATAAATTTGCACTTACAAATATTTTATTTGTACAAAGTTTGGTGAAACGGGCCCCAGTATGCCATGGGGGTAGTTTCTCAACATGATCCTGCATTTTCTGATAAAGGTACATGTTCGTGCCCCCTAAATGTTACAAATGGATTCATGTAGGGGATGTTGATTGAATGGCGAACATTGCAGACCCTGATCAGACTGATCACGGTCTACACTGGTCGCAACTGCAATAAGCCCTATTTCTCCAGTCACAGCCACATTGCTGTGAAAAGGTACCTTACGAGTTACGACACTTAACATTGTAGATCTTGGTTCTCTTGCATATCCTTTGAATTAGGATCTACTAGTTTTGTGATTTTGTTGCAGTTAATAAAACTAATCATAATGGAACGGGCCTTCTTCCAGTGACCCCTTCAACTGATGATGTAGGGATTCTTTTTTTGTGCAAATTGCAATGTAAATATTGTTGGAACATACTTTTAGTTATTCAAATTTGACCTTCATTTTGTAGGCGTGGCACACAATATTGTTTGACCAATGTGTAAGTATGAGTGTGTCGTCCTCGTTTCGGTATGCCAATGAATAAGGATTATCTCGTTGATTGGCAGTGGGAAGGAATTGCTTACAAACTGTGCCACCATTGGACAACAGAACCACGTTATCTTTGCTGGTGCACACCAGCAAATTGTCATCCTGATCTAGGAGCATACCACGGGGCTCATTCTTGTTGTCATATTTAAAATCAAACAGTACATTACCACTGTTGTCGAAGCACATTGTGCTGATATGGTCATCGTCGTGATCCGACACAAACACGGACCCTTTCGAACTGACAGTTACATACTGAGGCAGCTGAAGTATGTCTACTCCAATACGTCTTAACAGCTTGCCAGCCCTATCGATGACGCGCACTTCCGAATATTCACCTTGTACGCAAACGTATATCTCGTGACAATGCACAGCCACACCATAACAAGACATCTTCATAGGGATGGTTCCACCCAGCTGCAGTTTGCCAGTTGAGGTTATTCCAACGTACCGCAGCCTGTTTAGTGTTGGCACCGATACAATGACCTGCATGTCACCACAGACTGCTACATCCCAGGGATCTCCTCGCAATACTAACTTTGATATCCAGCATAGGTCTTTCCTCAGCAGCATCATTCTGTGGTTGTTTAAGTCTGCAAGTACCACCTGACCATTAGGCAATACAGCTGAACCCAGTATAATGTTTGTTGGAACGCCTACCACAAGATCAGACTCGACAGTCAAGGTGTGTATGGATTTCGCTATGAATATCGACCTCTCATAATCTGGTATTTCCATTGACAAATTTTCAGCACTTCCGCTGTTTATGTCGTGCTCAAGTTTACTTGTTACATCTGAATCATCAGTGTTGTTGTTTTCAGTCTGCTTTGATTCATAATCTTTTGCTGCACTCTGTGATTCTGAATTTGACAAATCGTCAACGTTTTGCTTTTTTGATGCAGAAGTGTCTGTTGTACTTTCAACACTAGTGGATGTGCTTGGTCTGACTGCTTGGTAATCGTCATCACTCTTCATTTCTTCTGTTGTTTTCAATCGCTTATTAGTGCCATCGTCTACCAATCCTGTATCCGTTTCGGACACTGGTTTTAACTGGCATTTGTCATGCTTCCTCAATTTGCGTTTGAGTGTTACTTTATGCTGCACACAATACCACCCACTTGGCGACTCCATTTTTGTATTGTTTCACTGATTGCCTAACTACTTGTGTCTTCATTCAGAATCCCTGCCAGCTTACTCGAGATCTATAAGAAAATAAAAGTGCCTGTGTGAGAAAATGGATCATACGACAGTTGCATCAGCTGTAGATCCCACTCAATATGCACATTTTCATAATTGAAGGGGTGAATGGGAAAAAAATCGGCCCAGTCCAGAAAGGTCCTAAAGGGACTTGGCTTCTTTTTTTTTCACTGACCCTTTCAGTGGTATCACTGTCTAACCCTTTTGCTGATCTCACTAAGTATTCTTTAGTTGCTGAAACGCGAACATGTGGACCTGATCAGACTCCAAGGAAGAACCCATTTGTCAGCTGGCAGATTAAGCACATCCCACTGCTTTGGATATGGGAAACAAACAGTAAAGGAGTAGAAGAAAGTGGTCAAGTGATTAAAATATGCAGCTGTGACTGGAGAAATAGGTATTATGTGTATTGCAACCAGTGGCAGTGCAGATCCAGATCAGCATGTGCATGGGCAGTCTCATCTTGTTGCACGTTTTCCGCTTTATAGGCAACAGATTGCACTATATTGCCACACTACGCTACACAGTAAAAATGTGCGTATTAGCATTTACACTTCACACACTAAAATATAGAAATAACCTGCAGGGCGTACGTTCATACTTCGCTCTATTGTTATTGAGAGACAATTTTACAATATGACACAAAAATATTACCATAGCCTACCTAATAAAGTGTATTAGCAAAATACTTAGGTTACTCTCCACGAAGTAGAAAGTAAACAAAGAACACTTCAAACGCACCTTTGGAAAGACTACAGCGTCATAACTCTTATGTAAGGCAGAGTAATGAAATGTAATTAGAGTTATGTACTCAGAAGTAAGTCTCATCAGGATCTGCACTGTTCGCCATTCCATTAATGAAACACCTGGCGTGCTTCTAACAAACAAGCAATATGTATACATTATGTAGATCGTTATCAAGCTACAGGAGTGCGATATAATTTGGCTGCATTACTTGATCAAGACGACAAGAGCTGCGCTGGTCACAGATCACGAGATGGACTTAGCCTGCTTCTTCTACTGACCCATCCAGTTGTCGGTTGCATGTCGCCAGTCAATGTTGAATATATTGCAATTTGCATTCTGTGTGAATTAAAATGCAAATTGTATAGTGGGCGTTAGTTGCCAACAGTATCTCTTGCAACCTACTACTGCATCGTCCTACGGAAGTTAGGTACGGGAGTAAATTGCAAGAGTTACCTTCTTCTTTAGTTACCGTTCGCAACTATTAACAAAAAAGTGGGCGTGACCCTGGATACGAGTCCGACTTATTTATTCGTTAACCGTTATTTTGACGCAACTCATGTATTGTCAACTGTCATTTCTCTTGCTCAGCACTACGATTAAAATACTCTATGCACACACCTATTTTCCTGCCCACGTGCCCATCCCCATGGCTACGCAAGGAATCTTGGTAAAAATAAACAACATGTACTGACCAATTTGTTGTTGTTGTTCTTCTTCTTGTTTGTCATGATGTGCAGTCACTGATTTTTCGGCTCGCCCTCAGTTTCCAATTGGTAAGCTAAGCTCAGGCAAATCGCCTGATGAATATAAAATGTCCGTTGAACATTTAAAGGAGGTTTAACTGTGAATGAGACATTTGATCATTCTGAGCCATAGTTATGTGCTAGCTTCTCGCTAGACCATCACAGAAAGAGAGTAGTAGCAATGTATCCAAAAGCCTGCTATAAGATCTGTCAAATTTGTGTCATACAGAGACTGCTATGGCATGCACGTCATACCTTTAACTACTACCTATTGCAGGGGGGGTCTTTAATTACAAGTCGGCTACGCGAGCATGAAATCGTAATGTGTGAGGGGGGGGGGGGATGGGGGGGGTGGGGGGGGGTCTGGGGGTCCTCCCCCATGAAATTGTTAAATGCCAGATCGCCGCAGATGCGATTTCCTGACACCTAGACCTAGGCCACGAAAAAAATCATCCAAATATTCGAGTAATGTAGATTTATTTATTTTTTTTTTTTGCCGGGAGCAGGGATGGGGGGGGGGGGGGGGGGTCCGGACCCACCACTGGACACCCCCCACCTGTATCCGCCCCTGTACTGCATATACTGACTCTCTCCAAAGCTTACAAAATTTCAATCTATACCACAACGAACTGCGACCATCACCCTACATATTCTTGCTGTATTCCGTCCTCAACAGTGACAACACTATTATGAAACACCTACAGACCAGACAAGGTGCCGTTAATAATATAAATAGTAAGAGTTTCTTCTCAGGAGTGAGTGTGGTGCATTTAACTTACTGGTTTCCAATATACAAACCCTACATGCTTCTCTGCCAAAACCAGCCTGAGCGGAAAAAGCTAGTCAGCTCCGCAGTTGGAGCGTTCTGCAACCAATCTTATAGAGAGGATATTGTAACAGAATCCGCTGCGAAAACGTGAACATTGATTCACTTGAAATTGGCAAGGTGCATCCAACATAATTAAATGATTGTGGTGTGAGCCCAACACCCAAGAACTTGTAGCAGCGACAGAACGTTGTTTTTGGCTGCCCCGCTCACCGAAAGGTGTATGTTTTTATATGAGCATATAATCGTTAATCTCCGTTATACTCGACTGGTGTAAACAATATCACGACTTAAGTGCATATGAAACCATGTCTGTAATATGTCCATGCTAGTGGGACATAACAACATTTAATAGTTCATTTATAATTAATTAAGACAATGTACTGGATGTCATATCGCCCACTTTCTGATAAAGGCCATACTTACTGAGTTATACTATAAATAATTTTCAAGTTATAAACCATGTCTAAACAGAAATATGAACATTATGGTAACAGTATTATCCAATATTAAATAGTGCATACTAATACATTGTTGCTGTATAATGTGAACTTATGGCGACCATCTTAGATTTGGTAAACTACAGTGTTGCCAATTAGAACCAGGATAGATTACCCTTCCAGCCAATAGGCGAAGTTAGATCATGTATGATGTCCTCGATACATATTGAACTAGAGAGTCTATAAAATAACCTGAAGTGTATATTTCTACATTTGAGATACAAATCATTTGTCTATGTGTAGGAAGAAGGAATTAATGTAGTCGTACGGCCATATAGTAGGATAATCGAACATTTGTACTGCGTTGTGGCACTCGGCGCCGGCTAATTTATAGCGACGTGATAGAGTGTTCGCCTCACAGACAGGCGGCCTGCGTTTGACCCTAGTTGCCGACAAAATATGTTTCACCTTATAACGCATTCCCCTCCTACAACAAGTGCAAAAATAAAATGTGCAACAAAGTTCGCATTAGAAATGGCTTGTGAGAACATTTTGGCGGAATGGCTTAAATGTAATGGCTCCTGCACGTAGGTGGAACATGGTAGTTTTAATGAACCACAAAATAATATTATGTGGAAATCAATTCAGATATCTTCGTAGGAAACTTTCTGTCGTACGAAGTTTAGTAAAACACCCCAGGAAAAGGAAAGCCGAAAACGAAAGTAGAAGTTGGGATTTCCACGTTGTACGAGTTATCTCCCATTATCGGAAGTCGGACAACATGGCCTCCATGTGGAAGGTTACTGCTCAACAAACTTTATATTTTACGACGAAACATCGGGTATGTGACAGGTTAATGTTGACGCTCTAGTCTAGAGTAGTTTATTCACAAAGCGTTGTTTAATGATTTATCATTTTACAGCATCACTGGAACTGTATTGAGTCTGTAGACCATATTGCGTCAGATAATCAAGGTCGACATTGGTTTTCGCGTGTCACGTCAAAAACTTTGTTGACCATGTTTCTGTATATTTTGCATCATGAAACATATTATGTGTATTCAATTAATGTATACTATGTGCAATTGTCATTTTCAAACCACACAGAAAGTAATTGCGTCTTTGGAGGGCCCTGTCCATTGACACCTTGTTAATGTTGTTGCGGAAACATAACTCCCCAAACCCTTTAGCTGCACGTTTTCCGCTTTATAGGCAACAGGTTGCATTATATCACTACACCGCGCTGCACAGTAAAATGTGCGTAATTATAGCATATACACTTCCCACACTAAAATATAGAAACTTGCAGGGCGTTTATGTTTATACTTCGTAATTGTTTTAGTACATAACTCTAATTACATTTCCTTCATTGGTCCTTCAGGAAATCAGGTGGTCCTCCAATTTGGTTACATGTTACCACATATTGCTCCAGATAAGATGCGTATTGGCATATTTTATGCACTTATTTTAGAAGAATACGCAGTTATTATCACAAGTGGTAGTACAAAATTCTCACACCAATGTGAATATACGCATTAATTTTTAAATTGAGTAGTGAAAATACTGTTATAAAGTTGAAATTTACTCAGTTGAACTGCAAATTTGCTTTTTGCAGCTCAACTAAATAAATGTTCAACTGTATTACAGTATAAATAGGTGAATAAGTTATAAGCAATAATACTCTCAAATAAGTGAATCTTTAAATTTGTTTTGATCATTTGTTCCCTATTTAATAATAATTTGTTCCCCACTAGGTCACAGACACTTATTTTAAACATCATATTTCTGTCTATATGTGACTGCAACACCCCCTTTCGAAGATTATGTGAAGGATCATATTTTATTCATGTATCAGTGATTCTATATTTTATGTACATCTGGTGTCCCGGTGTAATTTACTGACAAATCACACAATTTATAAGGAAAATTATTTTTGTTTTCAGTAAAGAAACTATGTATAATACCAATCCATTAAGAATACAGTATTTAGAATTCTTGTTATGTGTGTTTAGTTATTATTTTCTGTTGTTGGCATACGTGTGGTGCACCAAATGGGCATGTCCCGGTCATCAATCAGCACAATTTACAAGCCCGTAATTCTCAAATCTTGTCCATTTGTACTTTACTATAAATTGCATCTGAATTAAAATAGTTTAACATTTCCATTAAACTTATTCTGCAATAAATTTGCCTTTTGTTGTGAAAAATACTGACGTTAATGTATCTGTCCTGAGAAATCCAATCATTACTGTTACGCTGAACAAAAAATGTAAAACCAGAGTAACCTCCCTTTCCTACTCTCAGCTACTAATGCAATGAAAACTGTTTATGCGCGCGCAATTTATAAATAAACACAGTGGTAACACAACTTAAGTCATTGCCGAGAACGAGGCCGGTCTGTATTCATAATTTTAAGGTTACACATTACATGCATCATTACCGTTCGGGGTTTATACACTTCCATATATATGTAGGTCGGCTGAAACCAAAATGGGTGGATAGACACACTTACAACGTTGTATTTGCATATTCTACCTTCATGATGCGTTGTATACAGAGGGGTAAAAAATGGGAGTTTTTAAAGAAAAATCATTACCGTTACGGTCATTTCTGTTACGAAATTGTGTAACGGTAATGACGATCGTGTAACGGCAATGATAAATTACCATACTAACCAGTCAGTTCATGCGTCAATTAGATATAAACCATGTCCCATCAGTTGTCGGTCAGCAATGGCACATTTATTCAGACCTACAACATTTATATATCAGGATTTAATTAGTAAAAGCTCTGGAACAACAAAAAGCAGACACAGCTTCGAGGAGTGTGGGTTTCTATAGGCAATCACATTAAAAGTAAACATTAACTTGAAGTTATATTGTACAGCATATGCAAAGTATAAATATGTTTGCTATATATGCTGTATTAGTATTTTAAATAAATGGAGTCATTACCGTTACGTTTTGTCATTACCGTTACACAAATCATTTCCGTTACGCCCATATTTTTGGAGGCTGTGCTATTAATTAAATGTAGCTTTATAACGATGTTTGGTACATGTGGTAAAACACGGCATTCTGTTACATGCCAAGCTATTTTGTTTTGTTTAACTTTACTGATTTGTATTAAATACATGTTGGTTTACCATAAATGAGAAATTCCACGACTTGCTACTAAATTGCTCTGTTTCAAACTAATACAATTAGCTTACCATATTATTGACACTTGTCTTAATAGATGCCCCTTCAGTTTTATGCCGTTGAAAAGAAAAAAGTGCAAATGTAAAGCTATATTTTATTTTTTTTACGTCATGTAAATTTACGTAACGGAAATGACATTTCTGAGACCCCTGGTCCCCTGAAGTGGAAATAAAATGTATAAAAAGACGAGAACAATTGGCTATACTATTATAAATGTAACACCTGGACTGTCATCCAATGGAATAAACACAGTTTAATGAATTATTGGTTCTACCTCGAAACTAGAAAAACGGTACCAAGATGTACATAAAATATAGAATCACTGGTATACACATATACATACAGGTAAAGTGTCTTGCTCAAGAAAACAACTCATTGCCTCTGGTGAGGCTCGAACCCACGACTGTAGGATCAGCAGTCCGACACTCTAGACCACTCAGTCACGCTCTCCACGATAAAGTCTGATCAAATTGATAATTTTATTTGCAGGTTTTGTCCGTCTTTGTGTGCCAAAACTGTACACATAACAGACAGATAGCCTATTCTGCTAGCCATATACAGCGATGTACACAAAACAGACAACTCGAGACCAGATTTCAACAGGTAAACAGGATGTTCAATTACCTCCAGAATTCTAGGGTCAAAATGGCCGATCAAGACTAACTTTGAGTCAAAATCAAATTTCTAGGGTCAAAATGTCTGAAAGGTTTGCTATTGAAAACCATGTGTAAGCCAACATGAGTCACAATCTGACAAAAGAGGGATCATAGAATTGGCATCCAGTTTCAAACAACCTGCTCATGCAGAGAAACACAGTCGGAAATGTTTTCGCTAAATCATTTTTGTCGCGCCCGCTTGCGGAAAGCGCGATATAGTCGGCACTTTGGCGTACGTACGTACGTGTGTCTGGTTAAAGTTTTTGGTTAAGTTGTTTGGTTAAGTTTTTTGGTTAAAGTTATTGGTTAAGTTCTTTGGTTAAAGTTTTTGGTTAAGTTTTTTGGTTAAACTTTTTCGTTATACTGTATCTCTGCAACTGCTTTGCCCATTACCTTGAAACTTCACATGGGTGTTTATCATCATCTATATTTTCATTCTAACCCCCTCCCGTGCGGCCCCTGTGCCCAATGTCAAGGTCAAATTACTTTGAAGTTTTTGGTTAAGTTTTTTGGTTAAAGTTTTTGGTTAAGTTTTTTGGTTAAGTTTTTTGGTTAAAGTTTTTCGTTATACTATATCTCTGCAACTGCTTTGCCCATTACACGTACCTTGAAACTTCACATGGGTCTTTATCATCATCTGTATTTTCATTCTACCCCACTCCCGTGCGGCCCCTGTGCCCAATGTCAAGGTCAAATTACTTTGAAGTTTTTGGTTAAGTTTTTTGGTTATGTTTTTCGTTATACTATATCTTTTTTTTTAGTGTCCCTGCCTCGCCACAAGGCGCGACATGCAGGCCGCGGCCATCTAGTTTATAGTAATTTCCAATAACCTCCGAAGGGAAGCACGAAAAATTTAATAAAAAGAGTTACTTTACAGTAAGTTGGTTTAATTTTAGCAATAAACATGTTCACCGCCAATATTATTAATCCCTGCCATGTTTTACATAATCACCAATATGTTCTACATATTTTGAGAAAGAAGAAAAATCCTTAATTCGAAGCTACTGATTAAAGCTCTGACACTAATAATGTGTGTCATATACACCTTGTGGCACACATCAGCTAGTGATCATACCTGCTGATATATGCACACCTCATACTGCCAATGTAAGGCAACAGTGAGTGAATATCATGTTTTATTGTTGCGACCTGAACAGCGCGATATAGTCGGCACATTGGCGTATACGTACGTGCTTCTGGGTTAAAGTTTTTCTGCCCCCAGTCTTGGTAGAGCCGGAGGCATATAGTGATTGGACTGTGTGTTTGTGTTTCTGGCACATTAAGAAGTTCGCCGGAGTTTCGAAGTTATAACTTCTATAGCCCTTGAAGGATGACTTCAATATTTCAACACAGTATACCTGTGGACAAATGCCACACATCCATGCTGCCTTTAATATGACCTTGACCGTTTGGTCTTGATAACTTTGAACTTTTTCCCACATTAAGAAGTTCGCCGGAGTTTCTCTATTCTGTCATAACTTCTATATTCCTTGAAGGATTATGTACTTAAATACCACACATCCATGCTGCCCTTAATATTACCTTGACCTTTTGACCCTGACAAATTTGAACTTTTTCACACATTAATAAGTTTGCCAGAGCTTCTCATTTGTCATAACTTCTATATCCCTTGATGGATTACTTTAATACTTCAATACATCATACTTGTGAACAAATGCCACACATCAACACTGCCTTTAATATGACCTTTTGACCTTCATAGATGTGCTTGTGAATACTTATCACTTTGGTGCCGACATTTGGTGCCGGGGGCATCTGTGTGCCGACAGGCCACATTTCTTGTTGGTTAATCTTTTTCATTATAAAGTTTTTCGTTATACTATCAAAGCTTCGGCAGGCATGACATGCGGGCCGCGGCCATCTAGTATATATATTATTCCAACACAAATCACATGAATACATGTTTTCCAAAATAAATTTCAGTATCGCCACATGTCAGATGGCCGGAAAAGCTTCTTCAGCAATTTATGGGAAAAATTAAAACAGGAACAAGAGAAAAGTAAAGATATGAAGGTAAGACTTAGTAAATAATGTGTCACTTGTCGCTGATATACAATGTACATACAGCTACTTAATACTCAACCGACAAATGTAAGAAATAACAATAGTTATTAGTAGCTACATGCTATGATATTTTCTCCTATCATTCTTGCGAAAAAATCAAATGCTATACATTTTTTGAACACCCCTCTGGTATTTCGGCAAAACATTGGCTTATTTTTTTTTTTAAATTTAAAAAATCAACACATTTCTTTGTACAGTGGAACTCCGTCATGTATTGTAGAAAAATCACGCTCCACCGTGGGCGTCAACCGAACCGTTGTTTCCTCGTGGTAAGAGAGGCTGCTGCTACCAACCAACCATGGTGGTCTCACATATGGCCTCGCTAGCATCGCGTTGAAACACGATATAAAACACACCATATAATTTTATATCCAACAGCTGCGATTTTTCATTAAATATAATTACAGAAACTGTCATATTGTCTGTAAATGACGTCAAAAGATGACGATATTTTCATAGCAAATGCGGAATAAAATTCCGCATTTGCTATGACAATCTCGTCAACATTTAATGTAATTTACGGAAAATATTGTTAACTTTGTAAATATATATTTCATGAGATATCGCACGTGTTCTGAGGTACAAAATCACACGATGCGTCTCATTTGACCTCGCTGATTAGCATGGGGCCGTGAAATAGAGTTGTGTGGAAACACCACTGATCCATAGTGGCCATCAGTGTGATCAGCCACCATGGACGCCATCGTGCATCCCCTGTCACAGCGGGATTTGTCCACAATACACAAAATCAAGGTGCATGATGATGTGGTTAGAACAACAACAACAATGGCTGAAAGTGTTATTTGATATTTTCCTTTATACGCAACGGATTTTTGATGAAATATGGTGCAGCAAACGCGTCTTCATGAGCTCTGGACTCTAGGGGTTTGGGCCAAAGTACCGAGACCACCAAATGCAGCTTAACAAGTTGCGTTTGATGCGCCTTATTGCACCAATATCCGTTACTTAATAAGGACAATATAAAAGAATACGTACCTTGAATTGGAGGCGCTTCTGGAAGTTTCAGCAATTGTTGTTGTTGTAACCACGTGAGCATACACCTTGAAAGTGACCACTGTTTTAGTAATAGCTGAACCCATTAAAATGTACTCAGTGATTTATCTCCCATTATGAGTTTGTGTATCAAATTGATCTCTCGTGAAAACAAAATCTAGTGTCATTATATGGAAAAAATTCTGAATTTTGGTGTGTCAGTTAGCTATCTTATATTTAACCCTTCCTACGCTGTTGGCGGAAATTGCCGTCTGCTGTTTTTCATTTTTGCTTTAATTCTTAACAAAAAACACTGGTTTGGACAGCACATGAGAATTGTCTCCACTGGAGACGATTCTCATGTGCTGTCAAAACCAGGTTTTTATCGAGAAATATTGAAAATAAAACATTTCCAGCAGACGACAACATTTAATTCAGCGTAGTAAGGGTTAAGGATAAACTTGATATCAAAAGACACAATCCTGGTATTCTCTTTATCTTTATTGTGACAGGATAGCTTAAAGAAATTCCGTGAGGAGCGGGACAAGCTAGAACAGGCAGATGCAATCAAGCATGCCCGGGCGAAATTTGTAAGTAGACATGGGTCACTGAGCAGCAGTTTCATTTACAGTAAAACCACTCTAAACCGGACACCCTGGGAGGTCTACGCGGCATCCACTGTCTATGGCCATAAACCATGTGTGTCTAGCCACGGAGAATGATGCTT
>CM055276.1:62615077-62641436 GCA_029237695.1 Conchocele bisecta | reverse complement strand
AGAATGATGCTTCAGTATGTATGGTTTTTGTTTGCGACTGGTGTTGTCTTAGAACAAGTAGCGTTTGTGAGCTGTTGGAATACAGTGGAACTTCTCTAAGCCGAACACCCTGGGAAGTCCCCAGGGTGTCCGGCTTAGAGCGGTTTCACTGTAAATCAGGCATTTGATCATTCTGAGCCATAATTGTGCACTATGCGATGACGAACAGACATTATCACCTGAGATAAATGGCCAAGAAACTCATCAATAACAAGATCACCGGTGTTTACTTGGTGTCCGATTTAGAGAGGTTCCACTGTAGTTCCATAATTGTGACTGACTTTAGAAATGGGGCTTACAGCCTTTACAACCAGTGTAGACCCAGATCAGCCGGCACATCATTCGCCAATTGGTCATGATTATGGTGGTGTAATTTTTGCACAAACAGTACACTTGTTTACTCAAAATCTATGGGTCTGAGGAAAATAATTTGAGTTTACGAGAGTTATTATATGGGAAAACATGTACTTGTGACCAATAATTCACTTTGTGAGTTGTCAGTAGTTTGACCTAAGAGAGTTGGAGTGTAGACCGTATTTAGTTAATCCCCACATTCAGACCTGTGTATATTATTGTATTCCCATATGAGACCAGTTGTCATAACTCTAATGCAATGCAATGTAATTATAGTTATGTACTCAGAACTATTCTTCCTTCAGTGTGATCTTAAAGAGTTTATTAAAGTTAATACTGATTTTTTCTAAAATATTATATTTTTCTCAATTTGGACGAAAATGCCGCGAAAATTCACAATTCCAAGGGTATGGGTCATGTTCCCAAAAGGGTGGAAAAAAATGAGACACGCCATGTGATTTTGTACCTAAGAATATGTGCGATATCTCATGAAAAATATTTACAGAATTTACGATAATTTACGTAAATGTCGTCGAAAGTTAACAAAATTTACATTGCAAATAAGGATTTTTCTGCATTTGCTATGAAAATTTTGTCAATTTTCAACGTCATTTATAGTAAATATCACAGTTTCTGTAAATATTATGCGTTAGAAAACGCACATGTTCTTAGGTACAAAATCAATAAACTCAATCATTCAGACCAGTCAATCACAATTTATATCATTTAGGCGTATATTGAATGTAACCGAAAATAATATTGAACAATAACTAGCGTTTTTCATTTATGGTTACACCAAATTATTTTAAATTAATTGCACTAACATACATGTATGTAATCGGAACTTCTTTCTAAATTTGGGATAGTATCATCATGTCACAACCCAAAATAAAGACATATCACAATTTTCCTTTCTGGTACATGTATAGAGGAAACTGTCAAATTTTGCCAAGCCAAATTATCTCCCTTATCACAGTTTCCGATGTCATGTTCTTGAATATAACGCATATCTTTGGGAATGTGATCAAATAAAATGGTGATAATTATTTATATATGCCATTTACTGAGACAGTTACTTTCAGAAAAAGTTAACATGATACATCCAGCGAAAGTTAACATGATCATTCTAAGAAAACTAAATGCGATAATTCCAGGAAAACTTACCATGATAATTCTAGGAAAACATAACATGATAAATCCAAAAAAACATAACATGATAACTCTAGGAAAACTGAACATGATACTTCCAGGAAAAGGTCGAGGCAGAGACGATGAAGGGACGAGAAAAGTTGATGAAAGGTCTCGGTGATGTCAAGGATAAAGTATCTGAGGTATGGCATGTCTCTGTACTAGCTTATCTATGCTCCCTGACAATGTTTCCCCACATTATTTTGGTACCTGGGGGCCGTTTTCACTAAACTTTGTAGGACTAAAATGTTCGTAAGTGCAAAATTATCTGTAAATTTCACATTAACAATGTTTTCTTGTAAGCAATTATTGGATTTACATTTATTGAGCATATGCAGCCTATGCTTGACTAAAATGTTCGTAAGTGCAAAATTATCTGTAAATTTCACATTAACAATGTTTTCTTGTAAGCAATTATTGGATTTACATTTATTGAGCATATGCAGCCTATGCTCAATAAATGTAAATCCATCAATTTAAATTTCCAGACGATCCTAAATTTGCACTTACAAACATTTTAGTCGTACAAAGTTTAGTGAAACGGCCCCCAGGTTCATACTTATAGTTACATGTATCAATGTCAAAGTATTAGTGTAGAGGTGTGGCAATAAATACGCATTTCACTCAAAAAGTGTTAAAGGTAACAGATGCTAATATTAAATCATTTAACACGGAGCTCACTACACATTGATCAAATACATACTGACTGATAACAAAATGTTGTTACAGCCTAAATATTGTATGAGGTGTGAGAAATATTGAGCATTAGAAAAAATATAATGAGTTGACATTTTCTGATTGTTATTGCAGTATAGTTTTTATCACTTCGGAAATTGACATGCGGTATTCTATTCCGCATAAGCTCTGAATTTTGTGTCAAATTCCGCCGTCATTTACGAAATGCATTGCATCTTCCTCATTCAATATCTGTGAAAATCGGTTTTGTGATGAGGGCAGTAGTATCCTGACCCGCCTGATATTTAATTACAGACAATGGATGATGTCGGCAAAACAGAATTTATCAAGAAGAGCAAAGATGTGACGGATGAGATCGGGAAAACTATATACAAACAGGGCAAGAATATTGGTGAGACTGCCGCCTACAAATCTGTCTCCTCGGTAAGCCAACGTTTGTGTGATATGACCGTCACAGAATGGTTTTCAAATTAGTCCATTTATGAAAATGGTGTGTTTTTGTTCTAAAAATATATGAAATTTACATCTGGATCTGCATTATTTGCAAACCCGCTATAGTGGGCTTTCGAGTTCGAGGGGTTAAACTGCTGGGACGCTAAACCCATTCACTTTCACCCCTAAATATATAACGGGATATCTTGCCTGTTAATTTGGGACCATCCAATTAATTACGAATGGACCTTGTTTCACACTCTTGAAACGTGGCTGTGATGGAGAAATTATCAGAATTTGCACTGGTCGCCATTCCATCACTGAAACATCCGTCATGCTTCTAACAAGCAATACAGATCGTTGCCAGGCTACAGGAGTTAAGTGTGCTTGTTGATCAGGAGCTACACTGGTCACACACCCTCTAAGCCCCATTTCTCTAGTCGCAGCCACAAATAACCACAAGCCCTGTACTTCATACTGTTAGAGATGGCTTGTTACAAATGTTGCTTTATGGCTCAGGCCCGTAGGCTTGAAAGGGTTGAGAGAAATAAATGACAGTCGGTCGTAACAAAATAAACTCTTTCAACACCACATGCTTGTATAGTGGTAGTGGCAAAAAGTGTAGATCCTGACGAGCCGTCTCATCTGGATCTACACTGTTTTCCAATCTCGTGACGAGCCGTCTTGTCAGGATCTGCACTTTTTGCAAGTAATTTTCATATATTTAAGAACAAAAGCATGTGCTTTTCATAAATGGACTTATCTGTAAATGATTTTGTGACGATTGGATTGGTTGCAAAAGTAACATATCAAAATCCAGTTCCGAGTGCCCGGTATAGAGAGGTAAAACTCGGGTTACACTGTATAAATTTGATATTTCAGGGAGTGAAAGCAGTTAAAGAAGAATTTGACCAGGTTACCTTGGCGAAAGCCAGGCCATACAGAGCCCCAGGTATGTAGAAGTAGGCAACTCTGTGTTTTATTTGTCAGTGGCATATTGTATTTGAACTGTCCATGGTTGATCACACTTGCGTTAAGTTTTATATCAAATTTTCATCTTTTCTAAAACATTTTGAAATGGATACGTGTGAATATAAAAGACATACTTGGGACACCATTATGACTGAGCTTGTTGTCCTTCACAATGTCAGTGGACTACTTAGCTGTTTTTTATGTTAAAATGTTTATACCACTTTCCACTCGGTTGCATCTTCAGTGTTACTTGAACGATTTTGTCATCTTTCTCAATGAAAACATGTTTTGACAGCAGTTTGCATCAATATGTTTTGATGAGTTATCTCCCCTTGTTATCCCCTCGTTGATATAGCGTTAGTCGATGTATGTACGTACGCACTTATCAAAATCCTATAAAAATCGGTGAAATATATGAAAGGGTTACTAACATATGCACCTTTCATATATGAACTACTTCACCAATTTTGATAGTATTTGGACACAATGTTTGTCTATGGATGGTATTTTGTTTTGCATGTCTGACCGCCCAAGGTGAAGGTCACTGAGGACTTGTGTATAAGGCTTGGTAAGGCAATGTTGTTTTTTTTTGTATTATCAAGGCTGCTAGCGAGGGGATTAGCTTCGTAATAACAATGCCCATGTTATATATGTATATACATGTATTGTGATATGTTGTTTACATATCACCCACTCTGTGATTAATGGAATCGCTGAATTAAAATGGAAGAGTCCATTGCACAGGTGACATGATTGATTGGGGATTCACATTCATTCTCTCTTTAGTTCTTGTTTGGGTACCTGCATATTATTTTGGTGTGTTTATTCCGTTTTTCAGAAAAACTTCAGATGCGATCAGAAATTGCGTCGGAAATGAAAGAATACGAAGCAGATGAGTAAGTTTGTGTATTATTAAGATTCGTCATGGCATAAATAGTGAATCTTAGCCCTTTCACCCCTATAAAGTAACTGGAATGGATTTTGATATGTTAATTTGCAACCAATCCAACCGTCACAAGATGGTTTTCAGATAGTCCATTTATGAAAAGGGGGGTGCTTTTGTTCTCAAAAACATGAAAATTACTTTCAAAAAGTATAGATCCTGATGAGACGGCTCGTTATGAGCCGGCTCATCTGGATCTGCACTGTTTGCGTAAACCGCTATAGCGGGTTTTCGGGTTCTAAGGTTTAAATGTGTGATATTTAACAAAGTTCATAAAAATTGCCTCATACGCACAGTTTGATCACTGCATACAATGTTCATTTTTGCAATTTGGAAATATTTTCAATACTCCACTATAAAGTTTATATTCTTGTCAAAACTGCAATACTCGTCATTTTGTAGGTGGGTGTACATACCGTTTCCACTAGCTGTCGTTAACCTTTTCACCCCTACGTAACTATTAATGGACTGTGACATGTGAATTTTCTGATCAATCCAATCATCACAAAATGTTTTCAGACTAGTCCATTTATAAAACTTTTATAGAACTTTTCTCAGCCAGCAGCCCATTTATTTGTTATCGCAATGGTTTACTGTATATGTTGCCTTTCAGTGAAACGGTGGGCGTAACCTTGCACAAAGACTTCAAATGGTCACAAAGCTGGGAGAACTTCAAAGACAATAATAAATATGTAAATAGTACGTATCATAGATCCTATCTAAACTGGACATCCAGGAAACCCCAGTGTTTAGCCCATTTCATGCTGATACGCCATGTGTTTGTGGAAAATCTTAAATATTTTCTTTATAATTGCTTAGAAGTATATGTCGCGGCCACCATTTGAACCGTCTCATCGAGACGGTTCAAATGAGTGGTCACAACATATACTTCCATTGATGAACAAAAAAAATAAAAATATTGTTTTTTTAAAAATTTCATACCTGTAAAGGTGTGTTCCGAACACAATGTGTTGAAGTTGATATGGGGGCCCTGTCATTAACCTCCTATGGTAATGTCTGATCATGATTGTAAAGATAAACTAAACATTGTCATGTCGTGTTCACTGTAGGTGGGGCCATGGGGCCATTGACCTCTAGTTGTCATAAATAACCCCCAAACATAAATCGTTAGGTGCCATAATCACCATTTTACAAATGGCCCAGAATAATGATCATATTAATAGCTGAGGAGCTACATGTACCTCAGAAATATTTGTTTATGCCTCACCACGATAGTGGATGACTGGATGTGCATTTAGTGTTACCCTTGTCCTTCCTTTCGTTCGTCCGTCACCAACATTGTAACTCGTAAAACTTTTAAACTGTACTAGATACAGACCAGAAACTTGGTTTGTAGCTTCTTTATGATGATTAGATGTGCAATGTTTATTTAGATTTTTTATTCAACCCACGGGTCATGGGTTATCTCCCCCTTTTTTTATTAGAATTTTCCAATTTTGGCTTGTAACTCTTTAAAACTTTTAAACCCTAATAGCTACACACCTGAAACTTGGTATGTAGTTCCTTATGATGGTTAGATGCGCAAAGTTTATTTTGATTTGACCCCCGGGTCATGGGTTATCTCCCCCTTTTTGACTTAGATTTTCGAATTTTTGCTTGTAACTCGTAACACTTTTAAACCGTACGGCAAAAATGTAGATCCAGATGAGCCGGTCGTGACGAAGCCGTCTCATCAGGATCTGCACTTTTTGCAAGTTAGCTACAAACCTGAAACTTTGTACATGTATGTAGCTTCCTTATGAAGAGTAAATGCACAAATTAAATTTTGATTTTATTATTCGGCCTCCGGACCATAGATTATCTCCCCCTTTTCACTTTGAATTTTGATTTGACACTGGGCCATGGATTATCTCCATTTTGGATTTTGCGTCGTTTATTATCAAAGCGATATGTGAGGCTTCCCTGTTCTTTGAACACATTTTCTAGTTTCGGAATATCATTTCAGAAATATTTGACTTGTCTATTTCAGAAATATTTGACTTGTCCATTTCAGAAATGTTTTAATTATCAATTTCAGAAATATTTGACTTGAAGATGCGATATGATGAGAGCGATCACCGAGCTGTACGTGCTACACGATTTGTAACCGACACTTTCTCATCCTTATTTGGTAAGCTGCTATTAATTAAAGAAATAACATGCCCTGGCAGAATGTCATTCCTACCTCCACACTTATTCTTCAAAAGTGGCATACGAGCAAAAACATTGAAACACTCGGTGCTTAAAATTTAATAAATGAATTCCTGCAAGATGTTATTTCAATTTGGATATTTGCACAATACAAATGGCGTTATCCAACTCTCAAGGAAAGTCATTCTTATAGTTATACAGCAATACCAAAGCAAACGTATGTGGCACACAGATGTAGCTGGGTACGGATCTGAAAGACCAGGGGGCCGTTTCACTAAACTTCGTACAACTAAAAAGTGAAAAATTATGATATTCTGTAAATATAAAATGTCACATTAACAATGTTTTCTTGTAAACAATTATTGGATTTACATTTATTGAGCATAGGCTGCATATGCGCATATGCAGCCTATGCTCAATAAATGTAAATCCATCAATTGGAATTTCCAGACGATCCTAAATTTGTACTTCCGAACAATTTACTCGTACGAAGTTTAGTGAAATGGACCCCTTAGCCTATTTCACCAAAAGTATACTTGTCTTCCTATTAAAGTACACTTTGAGGGAGAAATTTTCAATTAATCATCACATATGCAGTCGTTTGTTCTATGGTATGAAATAATGCATTTCGTGGAAAATAAATGGTTACTCCCACAAGATATACTTAGCTTGATAAATATTCATAGCGATTTTTATGCCCCCGCCACCGAATGGTGAGGGGGGCATATAGTGTTACTTGCGTCCGTATGTACGTCCGCACGTCCCGAAACCTTAATGCTCGGGTAAATGGCTTATAATTTCTGTTTCCTTGCTCGGATCTGCTTCACATCTCACACACGCATTGCTCCAATGGTCCTCTGCCACCCTGTGACAAATCCACATTCGTCCCGCCCCCGCTAAGCCCAGGGTCTCAAGGTCACAGACTTGGTGCGTTCGAAACCTTATCGCTCGGGTAAATGGATTATAATAAAATATGCCTCATTTTCAATGGCTGCCAGCGGGGGCATTCGTGTGCCGTCAGGCCACATTTCTAGTTGTGAAATCGGCTACATGAATGTTTTTCCAACTTGATCATGAGCAGTGTATGGCTTGCTGAGAATGCACAGATGTGCAGGCTGATCTGTAGCCGATTTCATCAAAATTGCAAAGTATACTTATCTAGCAAAGTATACTTTGAGGGAGTAATCATTTATTTTTCCCGAAATGTATTATTTCATATATAACTAACGACTGCATATATTTGATGATTAAAAGTATGCAGAATTATTATACTGAATTTATTACATTATCACAGCCAAAATGGCTGTGATAATGTAATAAATTCAGTACAATAAAAATTAATAAATTTCTCCTTAAATTGAAAATTTCTCCCTCAATGTATACTTTGCTAGGTAAGTGTACTTTGCAATGTTGGTGAAATAGACTACTGAGGCCACACTGAATGGAAACTTAATACGCCTCTGTTCATACAGTAGTATGCTTGTCCTGCATAATAATCGGTAATCATTTGTTCCCTATTTAATAAAAAGGAAGAAAATCAATAATACATTTGTAAAAGTAAAATATGCATTGAATTTGAAATATGAGGGTATTATACTCTTTAGACTCACAACTTATTGGAAGCTCTGTATCCCAATTAATCCATGAATTTGTCAATACAATGAATGTGTTATATTGGCAGGTGGCATGTTTTCGGCATCGGAAGTGTCGGAAGTAATGACGGAGGTTTGTCGAGTGGACCCGTCGTTTCGGCAAGAGAAGTTCATGCAGTGGTGCCAGTACATTCTCATTCCAAACATATTGGAGGTAATTACACGACTTACTCTGTGCATATTTTGAACATGTGCCAAAAAATAAGCAGTTTGATTGGTGGAAAATAGTTGTGCCCAGCCAATCAAAATCTTGTGTTTTATCTCAGACTTAATCTCTACAGAAGTAATTATACCACTGGCATTTGAAGTATGTTGAGGGGTATATAGTTTTCGCCATTCCGTCTGTCCGTCCATCTATTACATTTGCATTAAGTTTTTATTTGTCGGTCCAGGCGGCGGGTATCCGTGAGCCTCTGCTCACTTGCTCTAGTTTTCGAAGATAGAAGGGTATGTGTATTTTATAGATAAATCCATCCTTAATATTACTGGGTTTCTCTTACTGCGACTGGCAGCGAGTCTTACTAGGATTCACAACTGGGCCAGGGGATCTGAGGGCCGTTTCACTAAACTTTGTACGACTAAAATGTTCGTAAGTGCAGATTGGAGTAGTCTGGATATTTCAATTGATGGATTTACATTTATTGAGCATAGGCTGCATATGCAGCCTATGCTCAATAAATGTAAATCCAATAATTGTTTACAAGAACGGATTGTTAATGTGCAATTTACAGACTATAATAATTTTTCACTTACGAACATTTTAGTCGTACAAACTTTTAGTGAAACGGCGGCCCCCTGGTGAACTAAGGGTGCCTGTCATGGAATCAGGACACTTTTTCAGTGCTGAAAGTTATTGTAAGTTCCATGCTGATTGTGCAGTGCTTCCACCATACAGGTTCGTTCCCATCTGTATATGTGGCTGTGACAGCAGAAAGGGCTTATGGGATTTCTGACCAGTGTAGCTCCTGATCAAATAGCACTCTCCTGTAACCTTATAACTATCTATATTGCTTGTTAGAAGCATGGCCGGCGTTTCATTGATGAAATGGCAAACAGTGTATATTCTGATCAGACAGGATTGAGTTATTTCTTTGACACCCAACCCCCATAATTATTTATTATCAATTATCAAATCCATTTTAAATATATTAATATGAGGCCTGTGAGTGTATTAAACTCCTTCTGTGAATCAATATGTAAATTATACTCTTTATCACTGGAACTACTTTATAACACACAGTGCCTATAGTATTTATGAAGTAAATTTGTTTACAGTATTCTTTACATCATAGCAGCAAAATAATCTCCTCAATTATGTTTTTTATCGTCGAACTGTGGACGGCTTTAATGCACGAAAACCGAGTAGACCATTATAGTTGCTGAGGAACAAACGTAAAAGCACCAATTGGCTCAGCCTAATAAACACACTTTTAGAGAAAATCAGCACATTTGCATATGTAACTAGGAATTTGAAAAACAAAATTGGTTGTGGTTCTGCTATAATTGTCACAGCAAATGCCAAAAATTGGCCACGGGTAGTCGGGTACTAGTAATCATCCTTTACTAGTTACTTTTCCTGTTTATATTTTATAGCTATTATCACATCGGGGTGCGCAATTTATTGCCTGTATACAATAGGACTGGACAATTGGATCACAGTAATTGTCCTTACCAATCAATTTATCGACAATGTTTGTAAAACCATTCTTTGTTGCCCAATTTGCCACATTGCGTCAAGTCCACTTTCTGTACATGGCTGCTTTTGATGATAAACGTGTAGGAGGTGACGAATTGGAATGAAATGCGGCGAAAAATTATTTTATTTTAATTATTCTGACCCCATATTTATTTTATTTATTTCACCTGCTAGATTTATTTCACCCTAGGAACATAGACCCACGATGCACAAAATTCATTTTTAGGAAGACCCCACCACCCATCCAAATTTAAATAGGGTGCCTTACAACTCCCACATATAAAACATTCTGGAAAAGCCCTCGGTCGAGTTGTTCACTCGAACCTCCCCAAATGGCCCTTTCTCTGCAACAACCCCCTCCCTGTAACAGCCAATATTTTATATCCCAAATTAACAGTTGCTTCTATATTTACCCTCCCTACAATAGCCACCTCTATAACAGCCAGTTTTGTCTCTTCCCATTGGAGGCTGTTGTAAAGAGGAATCACTGTATTAAGGTTATTTACTGTTGTGTGCATGTCTACTTGTTTTCTACCCTAGCATGGTAAACTGTACATAAAGAAACTGTTGCCTGGTATTTTCTTTGAATCCAACATTATAGCATACAACGTCCATTTCAAGCTTATAACATATACCGTCCATTTCAGGCATTAGCGCGGGGGAAGGAGGAGGTCGTGAAAGATTGGTGTTACGAGGCAGTAAGTAGATTTATTGCATGCATATACAGTAATAATTCCAGCACAAAAATATTTACACAATTCCCTAACATTTGATTGGCCTGTACCAAGTCTCTGTCCAAAATTTATATCCCAGTAAACTCCCACGCCGAACTACTTTCCGTAACCGTGAAATAATTCTTAAGAAAACGGAAAATAAACACATTTTCTTGATGAATTTATTTCAAATGCTGGAATTATAAGGAATGAATGGCCTTTTTGTTGAATTTATCGGGGATATAAACTTGGAAAAGTCGCGGGAATACTGGACGAGGCCTTCCGGCCTTCGCCCAGTATTCCCGCGACTTTTCCAAGTTTATACCCCGATAAATTCCACAAAAAGGCCATTCATTCCTATAATAATTATCTATGGCAGACACCCTAGGGGACCTGTCGTGCTTAATTTAGATGGGTTTCACTGTAATTTGTTTCATTGGACCAAAAACTTTTCATGTAGTGCTTAAATATAGTGGAACCTCTCTAAACCGGACACCTCCTCCCAGGTTGTCTGGTTTAGAGAGGTTCCACTATACAATGTCAATCATTCCATTTGTGTACTGTTCACGGTTAGCGTGCAATACCTACATGTATCTGTATCGGATACATACAGTAGCATTCGATTGACTTAACATTGCAGTAAGCAGTCAATATGTTTATGCCCTTGGTCTTGGATGCAAATTTTTTAGAACTATGTGTCCGTCCGTCCATGTGTGTGTCTGTCCGTCCGGTTAAGAAGTTTGCCAGGGTTTCTCCAATCTGCCAGTGGGGGCATTTGTGTGCCGATAGGCCACATTTTCTTTTTGAAATTTATTAAATAAAAAATAACATCTTTTGGCAGCACAATAAGGATCATCTCTGTGGGATCAGGGCCTGCACTGTTTGCCATATATTCAGTGAAGCAGGTGGTTGTTGGAAGCATGCAAAGAGTAAAGGGTAATTTAACGATGGGGTTCATCCTCGCCGAATACCAGTATCCCTGGTTGGGTAAAACGCCTATCATGCTTTTAACAAACAGTATAGGTTCTTATAATGCCACAGACTGCGCTAGCTGGCCAGGATCTAGACTGGCCATTAATCCCATAAGCCCCAGTTCTCCAGTTACGGCCACAATTGTCTTCATTTTACAGCCATACAATGTGCTCTGCCACTCGATTAAGCAGTCAAAGGCGGCGGGACTGAAGATCGTGAATAAAGTCCTTGATGTGTCGACAGTCGACGTACGTATATGCTAACATTGTCCGTCCTACATGTCCACATGGTGTAATCTCCGACATGCTTAGCCACTTATGATTCCCGGAATCATATATTTTACTCTTATTTCTTACATTTCATCCAGTAGTCGTCTAATGGTGAATTACACCACTTGGCGGCAGTAGTTTACACCACTCTCATCTTTACCATATCTGGAGAAATGACGTCAGTAATGTCACAATGACGTGTTTCTTTCGACCAATCAAATTACGTTCTCCGACACAATCTCTGAATTGCGAGACAGTCACCGTCAATACTGCCCGCATCCAGAAATTAATTGGCCATGTTTTACACTTGATTCGCTTTGTTTTTATGAAGAATCGTGTGTGAAATGTAAGAAAATGTTTATTTACCAGGTGAGCTGATTATCTTGACACAATGTACTTTTGATTGCATCCTACTTCTAAACAACTCGGTTCGCTAGCCTATGCTCACTTGTTTGTTTAGTGTAAGGACCCAATCACTTGTGCATTATTCCACGATAATCATTTCACCTGGTTAAATAAACGGTATATAATCACATTATTATTTAATTGCTGGTGCATTATACATAGCATATTTATACTCCCGGCTTTCAACGTATGCAGTTTGGGGTTGGGGGATAAAGAATGGGAGGGATTCACACCTGGGACCAAATTATCTTGCGTAGTAAGGTAGCCTTGAACTGGATCAGGAGACTGTCTTTCTTTAAAGTTGGGGTCCCATCTAGTAGGCATAAAATGTTCTTTATAGGAATTAAATAAGTGTATAATTGTGTAACTATTCCACCAGTTTTAAAAATTATGAGTGCCCACTATACAGATATACATGTAATAAGTTAGTAATCTTTATTTTACTGATAGTGACTCGTGGTGGTATCAGGCTATTTTCATATGCAAATGAGGTAGGACAAATTAAATGTGTCACCTGTTCAAATATTTTTATCACCAGACTATAAAGTATGATCATTGCACATCAAAAAATAAATGCAGATACCGGTAATAAATATTTATTTCCGTTAACATTTTAAGAAAACATGTTTATCGCCCCTGATATCAGTGTGGAAATTCACGTTTGATATATGACGTATAATGATGCCAATTATATCGTCGGTAGAGGGTGAATGCCTGTTTTATTTTGCCCGAACAATGTCATATCTAACGAATGGACAAAAGAAAATATGCCTCCCTATATTATAACCTGGCACGTGGGACTCCAGCTTTAAGTGATTAATGTATAGCACTTCCCCCATACAGATCCCTGTCTGTATATGATCTTGCTGTTGAATGGACATAAAACACCAATCAGTATGTCAGTCAGCAAATGTTTTTAAAAAAATAGTTGAACAAACTCTATCCTTAATGACGTCAGTCCAACATTGCAAAGTATACTTTTCTAGCAAAGTATACTTTGAGGGAGTCATTTATTTTTCGTGAAATGCATTATTTTATATAGAACTAACGACTACATATAGTTGATGATTAAAAGTATGCAGAATTATTATACTGAATTTATTACATTATCACAGCCAAAATGGCTGTGATAATGTAATAAATTCAGTGTAATAAAATTTATTAAATTTATCCTAAAATTGAAAATTTCTCCCTCAAAGTATACTTTGCTATAAAAGTATACTTTGCAATGTTGGTGAAATAGGCTACTGGTAACTTATCATTGTCAATTGTGACAGTTAGTTGATAATACATGTACATGATAATAATACACAACTCTAGCATGTCAAGTGGAAAATGGCGTAAATCAATCAACCAGTCAGTCAATCAGTGAGTGAGGCAATCAGCAGGGATTCCGCTGGGGAAAAAAAAAAAAAAAAAAAAAAAAATCCATCAGGCTATTGGATTGGCAAAATGGCGGCCGCGGGCGGGCGGGCGGGCGGGCGGCGGGCGCGGGCGGCGTCCACAATCAATGTTAAGTTTTCGTGTGTTTGAGTCCATTTCTTTGTTACTGTACCACCTAGGACCACCAAACTTTCACAGCTTCATAATCAAGGGGTGCCCACCACATATCACTATCTAACATGTTACTTTTTTTTTAACTTCTTACATTTTTTCCGCGTAATCGACTTAGCCATTTTCAATGTTAAGTTTTCGCGTTTACAATGTTAAGTTTTCGTGTTTAAGTCCATTTCTTTCGTACTGTACCACCTAGGACCACCAAACTTTCACAGCTTCATAATCAAGGGGTACCCACCACATATCACTATCCAACATGTTACTTTTTTTTTTAACTTCACCATTTTTTTCCGCGCAGTCGACTTAGCCATTTTCAATGTTAAGTTTTCGCGTTTACAATGTTAAGTTTTCGTGTTTAAGTCCATTTCTTTGGTACTGTACCACCTAGGACCACCAAACTTTCACAGCTTCATAACCAAGGGTGCCTACCACATACAACTATCCAACATGTGACCATTTTTTTTACCTTCACCTATTATTTCTACGTATTGACTTAGCCATTTTCAACGTTAACTTTTTAACGTACGTCTGGTTAGAGTTTTTTGGTTAAAACAAAATTTTTCGTTATACATATCTCTGCAACTGCTTCGCCCATTACCTTGAAACTTCACATGGGTGTTTATCATCATCCATATTTTCATTCTAACCCCCAACCGTGCGGCCCCTGTGCCCAATGTCAAGGTCAAATTACTTTGAATTTTTTTGTTAAATTTTTTTCGTGTACTATATCTCTGCAACTGCTTCACCCAATACCTTGATACTTCACATGGGTGCTTACTCATCATTGTCGCACCTGCTTGCGGAAAGCGCGATCCTGTGCCCAATGTCAAGGTCAAATTACTTTGAATTTTTTGTTAAAGTTTATTTTTTTGTGTACTATATCTCTGCAACTGCTTCACCCAATACCTTCATACTTCACATGGGTGCTTATCATCATTGTCGCACCTGCTTGCGGAAGTGCGATCCTGTGCCCAATGTCAAGGTCAAATTACTTTGAATTTTTTTGTTAAAGTTTTTTCGTGTACTATATCTCTGCAACTGCTTCACCCAATACCTTGATACTTCACATGGGTGTTTATCATCATTGTCGCACCTGCTTGCGGAAAGCGCGATCCTGTGCCCAATGTCAAGGTCAAATTACTTTGAATTTTTTTGTTAAAGTTTTTTCGTGTACTATATCTCTGCAACTGCTTCACCCAATACCTTGATACTTCACATGGGTGCTTATCATCATTGTCGCACCTGCTTGCGGAAAGCGCGATCCTGTGCCCAATGTCAAGGTCAAATTACTTTGATGTTTTTGTTAAGTTTTTTGTTTTTTTTTTTCGTGTACTATATCTCTGCAACTGCTTCACCCAATACCTTGATACTTCACTGGGTGTTTATCATCATTGTCGCACCTGCTTGCGGAAATCGCGATCCTGTGCCCAATGTCAAGGTCAAATTACTTTGAATTTTTTGTTAAAGTTTTTTTGTGTACTATATCTCTGCAACTGCTTCACCCAATACCTTCATACTTCACTGGGTGCTTATCATCATTGTCGCACCTGCTTGCGGAAAATGCGATCCTGTGCCCAATGTCAAGGTCAAATTACTTTGAATTTTTTTTGTTAAAGTTTTTTCGTGTACTATATCTCTGCAACTGCTTCACCCAATACCTTCATACTTCACATGGGTGCTTATCATCATTGTCGCACCTGCTTGCGGAAAGTGCGATCCTGTGCCCCAATGTCAAGGTCAAATTACTTTGAATTTTTTTGTTAAAAGTTTTTTTTTTTTTTCGTGTACTATATCTCTGCAACTTGCTTCACCCAATACCTTGATACTTCACATGGGTGCTTATCATCATTGTCGCACCTGCTTGCGGAAAGCGCGATCCTGTGCCCAATGTCAATGTCAAATTACTTTGAATTTTTTTGTTAAAGTTTTTTCGTGTACTATATCTCTGCAACTGCTTCACCCAATACCTTGATACTTCACATGGGTGCTTATCATCACATTGTCGCACCTGCTTGCGGAAAGCGCGATCCTGTGCCCAATGGCAAGGTCAAATTACTTTGAATTTTTTTTTTAAAGTTTTTTCGTGTACTATATCTCTGCAACTGCTTCACCAATACCTTGATACTTCACAGGGTGTGTTTTATCATCATTGTCGCACCTGCTTGCGGAAAGCGCGATTCTGTGCCCTATGTCAAGTTCAAATTACTTTGAATTTTTTTGTTAAAGTTTTTTTGTGTACTATATCTCTGCAACTGCTTCACCCAATACCTTGATACTTCACATGGGTGTTTATCATCATTGTCACACCTGCTTGTGGAAAGCGCGATATCGTCAGCATTTTGGCATTACGTCCGTCCGTTCGTCCGTGTGTCCGGTTAAATTAAAGTTTTTTCGTTAAAGTTTTTCCATCTACTATATCTATTTTTTTTAGTGTCCATGCCTCGCCCCAAGGCGCGACATGCAGGCCACGGCCATCTAGTCTACAAAAAGTGGGTATAATTATGTTATCCAAGTGTCTATGCTTGGAAAAAACCTGGCCTTCGTGGCTTTGCCTCGTTTCTTGTTTTTAACTTGACCCATTTTTTCCGCGCAGTCGACTTAGCCATTTTGAATGTTAAGTTTTCGCATTTACAATGTTAAGTTTTCGTGTTTAAGTCCATTTCTTTGGTACTGTACCACCTAGGACTACCAAACTTTCACAGCTTCATAACCAAGGGGTGCCTACCACATACAACTATCCAACATGTGACCATTTTTTTACCTTCACCTATTATTTCTACGGAATTGACTTAGCCATTTTCAACGTTAACTTTTTAACGTACGTCTGGTAAAGTTTTTATATCTCTGCAACTGCTTCGCCCATTACCTCGATACTTCACATGGGTGTTTATCATCATTGTCGCGCCCGCTTGCGGAAAGCGTGATATCGTCGGCATTTTGGCATACGTCCGTCCATCTGTCCGTACGTCCGTGTGTCCGGTTAAAGTTTTTTGGTTAAAGTTTTTCCATCTACTATATCTATTTTTTTAGTGTCCATGCCTCACCCCAAGGCGCGACATGCAGGCCACAGCCATCTAGTCTACAAAAAGTGGGTATAATTATGTTATCCAAGTGTCTATGCTTGGAAAAAACCTGGCCTTCATGGCTTTGCCTCGTTTCTTGTTTTTATTTTTTTCGAAAATTGTAAGGTTTTATCGCCAATTGTTTAGTTTTATCGCCAATTGCGAAAGTGTCGATCGCCAGCGGAATCCCTGAATCAGTGAGTGAGTCGGTCGGTCACTGAATGAATCAATGAATGGTTGCAGTTAGCGGCGGCCAAGATGATGGAGCAGGGACCAGTGTTGGTGATACGTTTCCAGACACAACAGACCATAGCTGCCGTGAACGCCAAGGGCGATACAATCGAGGGTGATATGGTGAGTGCACAACAATTTGATTGTATCAAGTGGGCTTTTGCAGTGAAATAACACAGTGTACTTTGGTTCTCAGATATCACGTCAGAAAAATCCCTGCACGTCGAGCATTTTATCGTCATGGAGAATTAAAAGTGTACTTTAAATTAACCACATGATCAATAAAAAACACTACCATGCAAAAATATGTTAAATCCAATCGTGTCTGACGAAAATCCAGTGATTTTTCACATCATATTAAATAATCCGCCCTCCCGCGTCACATTCCGCAAACCCAGTGTCTGAGAACCAAAGTACTTTTTTATGGCCTTGTATATAGAGAATAGTAGGTTAGTGCCGTGAATGGGAAAAAATATCTGGCAAGGCTCAGGAAACGGGATGGGCGAGGCTCTACCGCGCCAGATATTTTTTCTCATTCACGGCACTAACCTACTACATGTATTCTATTTATCCTGTCAACACCTACAAATGGCTGTAAAATGCAAAAATAGTATTGACTGGATATCAAAAATGTTTCACGGCACCGTGTTTCACGGCACATACGCACTGTGTTGACGGGATAAACCAGTTTATAGATACAAACTTTGAAACTACCAAGTAACTTCCCTTAGTACTACTTCCGGGGCATCATCGGCGTTACAATCAACGAACGTCAGAGTGTCAGTTTGACATAATGTTGCTTAGTTTAAACAAAGCAAGTTTAACTATTTAAAGCAACTTGACACCAAACCGACAAATTCTGCCAATTCTAACGTCAACGATGTTCCTGAAGTACTAAGGGAAGGTACTCGTGATTTTTCATGTGCAATAACCTGTTTTATAAGTCGAGTCTATATGAGTACAGTGCAAGTTTTATCACACTGAACACTAAAGGTAGAGCATGTCGTAGTGTTTCCATCCGGCTAGTTATCCCCTCGCCGATAGGCAAGAGGGGATATAGCGTTAGTCCATGTACGTACATGCGTACATTAGTAACACATTTCATTTTACAATAACGTCTTACTGCCCAAGGTCACTAAGGACTTGTGATCACCTTGTGTGTAAAACAAATGAGTTAAAAGTTTTTGTTTTTGTTTATTTTTCAATTATCAAGGCGGCCAGCGAGGGGATTAGCTTTAGTAATAACGATGCCCTTGTCTTTCTGATGAAATTTTTAAAACAAGTTCCCATCTCTATATGACCTTAGCTGTTGTTGGTACATTATAGGTTAACACTTTCACCTTTTTGTTTGTTTTCAGGACAAGATAATGAGAATAGTGCATGTATGGGCATTGTGTCGTGATCAGAATGAACTGAACCCAGACGCTGCGTGGAAATTATTGGACGTTTCGCAACACGCTACTGAGCAGTTCGTATAACATAAATCTGGATTTAGGAATAATAAATTGTCGCTTGATCGTGTCTCTAAGATACATGTGGTACAGATTAGCTGTTGAGTTCTCGAAGATGAAAATCTCAATACATTGCTGCAACAGTTCTTATAATGGGCAATGCATGTTTTAAATGAGAACTGTTTGCACAGTGTGTATGATACATGCAGTTTGAGAAATAATAAATTATGGCTTGATCATGGGGCCATTTCACTAAGCTTCAAAAGATAAAAATGTTTGTAAGTGAACAAATATAATAGTCTGTAAATTTCGCATTTACAATGTTTTCTTGTAAACAATTACATATATTGAATTTTCATTTATTGAGCATAGCTGCATATGCAGCCTATGCTCAATAAATGGAAATCCATCAATTGAAATTTCAAGCCGATCCTAAATTTGCACTTGTGAATATCTTGAAGTTTAGTGAAACGGGCCCCATATCTCTTAAGACAGTAGCGAGTGGCTAAGATTCAGAGATTGTCAAGAAGTTTGGTTGGCCGAGTCGAAGCTAAGCTTGGTTAGCTAACGAAATATGGCAGGATTTTCAGCCCATTTGGTGGTATTTGTAGATCACTGGTTCTACAAATGAACTAAAGATGGTTCCATTGTGCATACAGGGAACCAGGGTGGATCAGTGGGCAGTGTTGGAATTCAGACTCGACGGTCCGAGTTCAAATATCTCTGGGACCATTGGTCATTTTGGCGTGTCCTTGGGCAAGACATCATAGCACTTTCATCGACATATGCTGCCAGTAGGGGCATTATTGGTCCCTTGGATACATTTCTAGTTTATACATATATTTGTTGGCGACACTTGAGTAATCCCATTGCTGTTTTGCTTCGTGTTGGGTTTCATCTTCTAATAATTCCAGCACAAAAATATTTACACAATTCCCTAACATTTGATTGGTCCGTAGCAAGTCTCTGTCCAAAATTTATATCCCAGTAAACTCCCACGCCGAACTACTTTCCGTAACCGTGAGACGCAGTTAAAATAATTCTTAAGAAAATCGAAAATAAACACATTTTCTTGATGAATATTTCAAATGCTGGAATTATAAGGAATGAATAGCCTTTTTTGGAATTTATCGGGGATATAAACTTGGAAAAGTCGCGGGAATACTGGACGAGGCCTTCCGGCCTTCGTCCAGTATTCCCGCGACTTTTCCAAGTTTATACCCCGATAAATTCCACAAAAAGGCCATTCATTCCTATATACACCATCTGTACATGTATATAACTGGTTTCTGTGCGATAAATAGAGAATACCAGCCTAGTATCCTTTGATACAGTGAAACCTTTCCAAACCGGGCACCCTGAGAGGTTCCCAGGGTGTCCGGTTTAGAGAGGTTTCACTGTAATTCAGGTATTTGATCACTCTGAGCCATAGTTGTGTGCTATGCGATCATGAACAGACATTGTCACCTGAGATAAATGACCAAGAAACTCATCAAAACTATGATCACAGATGTGTTCTTCGTGTCCGGTTTAGTGAGGTCCACTGTATCAAATTTATCAGACAAGTCTAGGAAACACATATGAATTCCAAGTCTCGCCAACAGATTCTGATCAGCTTATCAAAAGACAATAGCATGGTATTCTATTTATTAACTAACGTTTTATGCCAAGGGTTGAGCAAGTATATTATTGCGATTTTCATGTGTACGTCGCTTGTCATTCGACTACCGATGCCTCAGAGAACATAGTTGAATACAGATTGACTGTGATACATGCTATCTGTGTCAATGCAAGATACATATTTAAGTACCCTGAAAACAAATTGTAGTAATCTATAGTCGCCACCCTGTCAAACTGTCTGTCCGAGATTTGCGTTAAGTTTTCGGCTACAACCGGTACTTAGGATTGGCTTGAAACTTCATTAGCTGATTAGTCTTCATCCATATTTTCATTAAGTGGCTCACTCATGCCAAGGTCAAACGACTTGGAAGTTTGCGCTAAATTTTGCATTAAACGTTTTTGCGGGATATATCCGTCAGTGTTCTGAATTCTTGATATTTTATCATTGGTGTATACTTAGTCAATATGCAGTCAGGTACCTAGTACAGGGGAGTCCCGTTTCTACGCGGTCATTGGGAGCCATGAATCGCGATATAGCTGGATTGCGAATTTGTAGCAATTGTTCTGTTAATGAAACTGGGGACGGTCTGGCTCGACTGAAAACGAACCAAACTTTACTCTGGACGTATGGGGTCACGATTTTAACAACGAACAGCAATGTATAAATAATTAAATTTTACTAATAAACGACTTAAAAATGTAACCGCATAGATCTACCATGAATTTATTATATCCTGTTGCATCGCACGTATCCACAAACTAGTTTGTCACTTACGGTAAACTGTTTACGCTTATTACTTTCGTTTTGCATGTTTACGTGTTTTACGGTACACACAGCTGACGAATACAATACCGAGCGAGATCGAGCTTAAACTATCGTTACTATAGTTTAACTTTAGTTCAACTAAACAACCGCGAACGCAGACTGGTTCGACCAGAGTGACATCATAAATCTACTATAGTTCGACTAGCCAAAATGACGCCTGTTCCTCCAGTTTCAAGATGGCGGCGGCGAATAGGTAAAAAGTTTTAGAGTGGGAAATTTACATAGAAATTCTCTACTAGACATGTGCAATGCATCTACTATAGTTCAAGATATAGTATGAACCTGAACTCACTCACTGAAATGAGGCTGATGTGCATATGGGTTATTTTTAGGTGTGTGCGATACGCTACATACACTGATTGGACGGCGATATCACGTGATTAAGCACGAGCCTTTCATTGGCTGATCAATATGGCAGATTCTGCGTCCTAGTACACACGGCTGATTGCAAACTTCAAAGGCAATGTCAGCTGTTTGTTAACTTCTGGAATATGGATAACTGTCAGCAGGACCGTAGCCACATTGAGGCGGTAGAAATTTTTCCAATTTTTTTTTTTACGATGCGGGTCGCGCTACGCGCTCCCACTGGATACACGTTTCATAAGATTTGCCTTGGTAGATTTTTACCTCTGGCTACGGCCCTGGTCAGTGCTTAGATCTGTTAATCTGCATAACAGCTATTATCCCAGACAGCCCAGCAGCACAGAGGTAGTAAACGCACAGGGCGGTCTACATTCACGGAGTCCATTTAATACGTCACAGATATGGGCCATATTGGGGGTTCGCGATCTTGAAAGGTACATGTTGATATTTTAGTTAGCGGGTTGAAAAAAAATATTGGGAGCCACGCGAACACCGCGTAGTAAGCGATCGCATAGAAATGGGACTCCCCTATAACTAATACTGCAAAGCAAACCACCACCATATTATATTTCTGTCTGTGACTGGAGAAATGGGGCTTATGGCAGATCCATGTCGTGCCCAGCCATCACATTCATTCAACTAGATACGGACAGTATACTCTCTCTCAGAAGCATGACAGGGTTTCACTGACTGAATGGCGAACATTGCAGACCCGGATCAGACTGGTCGGGATGCGCAGTCTGGTCAGGGTTTGCACTGGTCGCAAAGACCATAAGCCCCATTTCTCCAGTCACAATTCTGGAGCTGCAATATTCACTTGATACTTTATTTGAATCATGTGCTAATGCAGTCCCCATGGACAAAGTCAAGGGACTTTGCACAATTTATTGTGTAATTTGTTGTTTGTTGATCCAGGGGCTAGCCAGGACTGTATGGGAGGCCATGGGGCCAGTTTTACAACTAAATGTTTTGTATGATAAAATACTGATATATTGTTTAATTACATGTAATACTACTGCTAACGTTTTCTAACTACAAATCATTAAATGAGAACAACTCCACTACAGATTTGCCAACGTAGTTTGTCAGTGCTAATTTTGTTGTTGTTTTTTTGGTAAATTATAACTGCAAGTTTTGTGAAACGGACCCCTACTTTCTTGCTGTAGTTATCCCCTCGCCGATATGCAAGAGGGGATATAGCATTATAGTCTGTTTCACGAAAGCTGCCCAAATTTTACGGCCATATAAACAATTCAAAAACCATATTTTTTTGGATAATATTAAATTAAAGGAAAATTTAAGAATGAGCCTTTTTATTTCGTGAAATTTGGCCAAATATTGATTTTATTGCGAAAACAAAATTTCCCCATGTTAAATCCCCATAGACATCTTCATGGGAGTGAAGATGTCTATGGGGATTTAACATGGGGAAATATTTTAGAATTTCAGAAATACTGGACAGATTTTTAAACCGTAAAATTTGGGCAGCTTTCGTGAAACAGACTATAGTCCAATATGTACGTCAGTAACACCTTTCATTTTGCAAATAACTTGTGAACCACTTCACTGATTTTGAATTTTTTTTGACTCCATTTGTGTCTAAGGATGGACCTTTGTTTTACATACGACCCACGTCTGACCGCCCAAGGTCACAGAGGAATTATGTTCACCTATGTTCACCTAGCTTAGTGATAACTATGCCCTTGTTACATATTATTTTAATATCTTTTACTATGCTTTTTGTATACCTCATTGAATGGGCATATTTTGTGACCTTTGCCTTTGTATGATATGTATGTTGATGTTAAATGATAAACTATTAAAACGATTTGATTGACACTTCATGAAAAACACCATGCCTGTTTTCAGTTATCTTCCAGGCGTGTAGCTGCCTATACGCGAGTACGCGGCTGAATCCACATGATTCTGAGAAGAAAAAAAATCTACCGAGTAAAGGGTTTATTTGTTGATTTATGATCATAAAACTTTCCATTTTCCAGTACTAAATAAAGCACCTCAGAATGCCCAGAATGCACCAGATTGCACCATTTTCCGGGAGGGCATGCCCCCGGACCCCCCTAGCACAATTATGAATCCACATGGATAGAGGGCTAGCTACGCCCCTGTCTTTGTACATTTTTGTCAACTTTCAACGTCTTGTACCGAAAATATCACAGTTCATGTAAATATTTTTCATGAAAAATCACACATCTTACAGTTAGGTACAAAATAAAATGGCTTGTTTCAACAATGTCTGTATTTTCCACAGGGTTTTCAAGTGACCATTTATGCATTTTGACCCTTAAAGTTCTATTTCAACTCTTGAAATTTGCGGCATCATCTTGCACATCCGCTCAGTACGATTAAAATCAAATTGCTTTGCTTCATATTGCCAGTCTACTTCAGTAGCAGAATGGAGGCCAGTGTAGGCCCTGCTAATGGGCTGATCAGTAGCCGATTTCACCAACATTGCAAAGTATACTTATCGAGCAAAGTATACTTTGAGGGAGAAATTTTGAATTTAATGATAAATTTATTAATTTTTATTATACTGAATTATTATATTATCACAGCCATTTTGGCAGTGATAATGTAATAAATTCAGTATATTAATTCTGCATACTTTTAATAATCAAATATATGCAGTCGTTAGTTCTATACGACATAATGCATTTCGGGAAAACAAATTACTCCCTCAAAGTATACTTTGCTACATAAGTATACTTTGCAATTTTGATGAAATCGGCTACTGACTGCACAGGCTGAATTGTGGCTAATCAGCCAAGAACAAATGTGACTGACTGGAGAAGTTGGGCTTATTTAGCCGTTGATGGAATGGCGAATAGTGCTCAGATCAGTGTGTTGCACACGGTCTGATCATGGATCTGATCACACTGATTGCAAAACCCATATATAAAGCCCCATGTATCCAGTCACGGCAACAAATGAGATGTAAATAAAGATTAATTTAAAGGTATGTTGTTGTGTTGTTGCACATTTAATAATCCTTTGAAGGCGAAAAACTATATTTTTTGTGTACATGTAGTTCATCACTCCAAGTTCAATCCACTTCATGCTGAATACACACTATTTCAATGAGTCTTAAATACACAGATAAATTCAATAGTGTGTTCACCACATCCAAGCCCCATGATTATAAAACGTTCGGGAGTACCGTAATAACCCTAAATATTGGCACAGCGTTTGTTCCAGGACACGCATATAAATATCACAGGTTGAAGTAACGGACCGAGGTCTATAAATACATTAAATATGCCTAAAATCATCAATAAATGAAGAAAGAAAATAAGCTAAAAAAAATTGTTTAGTTTTATATTTGTTTTTCATTTATTGATGCTTTTAGACATATTTAATGTATTTATAGACCTCCGTCCGTTACTTCAACCTGTGATAAATATATGGTTTTGTACAACATCTTACTATTTAGGGTTTAATAGTATCATTGTACTGGCTTATCACAATATCAATGAATACATTTTGCCAGTCACAGCCACAGATACAGAAGGGAATGTACCTGTATGTGGGTACAACATACAATCAGCACTGGGAATAATCAATTTACAATAAAAACATCGCAGCATACAATAAAAAGTTTCAGCATTGAAAAAGACTGTCCTGATTTGGTGCCATGGTCCCCCCCTTATTACATGGTATATTGCAGGTGCATATTGGCGTATTACGACAACCTATATTAGCAGCATAGCATTGATTAGTGAGAAATCGAGTGGTGAAAAATAGTGTAATAAAGTTCAAAATTTACTTAGTTGAGCTACAAAAAGCAAACAGTGCTTGCTTTTTAGCAGCGCAAATAATTGAATTTTTAAATTTTGTTTTAAATTTTTAATTTTTATCATTTGTTCCTATTTTAATGAAATTGCTTGGCCCTAATTATACTCTTTTGTGTTGATGGGCCGTTAAGCACCATTCAATTCAATCCGTATTTAATGAGGGAAGAACAATTAATAATATATTTATAAAAGTAAAATACGCATTGAATTTGAAATCTGGGGATATAATACTCTTTAGATACAAAACTTGTCTGGAGCTCTGCGGACCACTTGGCCTCGGGTCAGATGGGAGGGTACTCTAGGTGGAGCCCCAGTCACATTTAACACCTAGAGTACCCTCCCATCTTCCTGGGGTGAGAGAAGAAGCAAACTTCATTTTATTGGATCAAAGCTTATGTATTTATTGGTGAATGTCATCTGCTTTGGGTTTCGACATTAAAAAACAAGGTGGCCTGGTGGGCGGAGAAATAATTTGAAAGAACCACCTGGATTTCCAAGTTGAACTATGACGAGGTGTCTGTTGGACACCCTGTGGGGGGCATGTGGGAGCATGCGATGGGTATTAACAATTCGGGATTCATCCTTACCGGAATCCTGACCGGAGAGTGGTTTGGCCCTCACATAGCTGTTGATAGGCCGTTGCACACCAATAAACAAAACAAACTGTGGACACCCTAAAACATTTGGACAAGGCTATGATCCTTGTACCGAAGTATGCCGTGTGAACCACATGCTCAAATTTTTGTTCGTGTTACCCTGCGTGATAGCAACATAACGAGACGAGCCACCTTGGAAGGTGTGTGATTTTTCACAGAAATTATTTAAAGTAACTGGGGTCCCGTTTTCACTAAACTTTTGTACTTTGTACGACTAAAATGTTGTAAGTGCAAATTTAGGATCGTCTGGAAATTTCAATTGATGCATTTACATGTATTGAGCATAGGCTGCATTATTTGCC
>CM055276.1:62584645-62614577 GCA_029237695.1 Conchocele bisecta | reverse complement strand
GGCAAATAATGCAGCCCCGGATCAGATTGTACAGCTATATAGGATGACCTGGATCAACACTAGTCGAAATCACTATACAGTCAGAATTCGATACAGCGGCACACGTTATAGCGGCATATTCGCCTCCCGGCACAATAAGCCGCCAAACCAATCGGCATGCTCTTTAATCTGCTCGATATACCGGCAAATTCGGCTTCCGGCACCGGCAGGGAATTCCCGCAAACGAATACACAGTTTAAGTCTTATTTAATGTGCGTTATAACGGTACCGGCGGCGTCGCTGGTACCAGCGCTGTGACCCAGCTCTGTTATCCGGCATTACGGAAACCGATATTCGGGAACCAGTCACTGACCATATAATGTGCGTCGTTACCATGATAACGGCGCCGGTACCCGGCATCGCTGGTACCCGGCGTCGCTGGTACCAGCTCTGTTATCCGGCATTACGTGCCGGAAACCGATATTCGGGAATCAGTCACTGACCATATCTAAACAATTTCACAGCTGATTAACCCCGACCTGCTGTCATAAATCGCGGCAATTAACGTGTCGGTACCTTGTCACCTGCTGTGATGTACTATTTTGCAAACATCAATTAAGAAATGAACAGTTAGCAACTAAATTTACAAGTGATTAAATCCAGCAAGGACCGATAGATTGTAATAAAAAATATCATAATCGTGAACAATTTAAATAATTATCGTGTAGCATTGCCTCTGGGGCGAGTTCAGAAAGGGACGAATCGTCATGTAAATATTTAAAGGGAAACCACTACATGTCTTTGCTTTGTAATTTTATAAATTTTAGCATGTAAATTAAAACAAACTGTTTATTAAAATATGTGTTTCTTTTATAAATGCACATGTTTGCGAATTGCAAACAATAAAGAAACAATTTCACAGATAATCCGGTATTCACCACGCGCTCTACAATTAACAACAGGTTCGCCTGCAACCTACACTTTGTCAAATACCGGATTAGCTTTGAATTTTGTTTGTTTCCTTGATATAAATTTGTATATATGCATTGCTTTATCAATGTGGTGACAAATAAGTATATATCTCGCCAATAATGCTAATGTAAAATGACAGCAAATAGCGTTGATACAATGCGTGGTTACCAATTACCGACATGTTCCAATTACCGGAATTATCACGACAGTCTGATAGCGAGGAGAAAATCGCCGATTCTTTATACTGGCATATTCGTTATAACGGCAGATTCATCTCTGACGAACTATGCCGTTGTAACGAATTCTGACTGTATTGACTCCTTTTCACAACAGATCATGCTACATTTGCTCTTTGTACAAGCAGTAAGGTGCTAAAGAACACAATTTGGACCGGATTAATATCAATCAATTCAACGGGAGATAACTAGCTTAGCCTAGCTTTGATGCCTCATTGAAATAAAAAATAATCCAGGCAACTCTTTATTCGCAAATTGTATAAAAGTCATGTGTACAAGAGTTACTGAATTGTAACCAGTGTAGGTCCTGATCAGCTCTGCGGCATGATCTGGAACTATGCTGGTCGCAAATGTTGCAAGATCCCTTTCTCAGATGGGGGGCCAATATATGAGACAAACCGTGAAACTTTTACGAAATTATCCGTAAATGACATCGAAATTTGACAAAATGTTCAGAGCAAAACCTTCGACATCATTTACAGAAACCAGGGGCTCGTTTCACTAAACTTCGTACCACTAAAATGTTCGTAAGTGCAATATTATGATAGTCTGTAAATTTCACATTAACAATGTTTTCTTGTAAACAATTATTGGATTTGCATTTATTGAGCATAGGCTGCATATGCAGCCTATGCTCAATACATGTAAATGCATCAATTGAAATTTCCAGACGATCCTAAATTTGCACTTACGAACATTTTAGTCGTACAAAGTACAAAGTTTAGTGAAACAGACCCCAGTTACTTTAAATAATTTCTGTGAAAAATCACACACCTTCCAAGGTGGCTCGTCTCGTATGTTGCTATCACGCAGGGTAACACGAACAATTTGAGCATGTGGTTCAGACGGCATACTTCTTACAAGGATCATAGCCTTGTCCAAATGTTTAGGGTGTCCAACAGTTTGTTTGTTTATTGGTGTGCAACGGCCTATCAACAGCTATGTGAGGGCCAAACCACGTCTCCGGTCGGGATTCCGGTAAGGATGAATCCCAATTGTTAATTACCCATCGCATGCTCCCACCTGCCACCCACAGGGTGTCCAACAGACACCTCGTCATAGTCAACTTGGAAATCCAGGTGGTTCTTTCAAATATCTTCGCCCACCAGGCACCTGTTAATGTCGAACCCAAAGCAGATGACATTCATCAATAAATACATAAGCTTTGATCCAATAAAATGAAGTTTGCTTCTTCTCTCACCCCAGGAAGATGGGAGGGTACTCTAGGTGTTAAATGTGACTGGGGCTCACACCCGAGGCCAAGTGGTCCGCAGAGCTCCAGATAAGTTTTGTATCTAAAGAGTATTATATCCCCAGATTTCAAATTCAATGCGTATTTTACTTTTATAAATATATTATTAATTTTCTTCCTCATTAAATACGGGATTGAATTGAATGGTGCTTAACGGCCCATCAACACAAAAGAGTATAATTTAGGGCCAAGCAATTTCATTAAATAGGGAACAAATGATAAAAATTAAAACATTTAAAAATTCACTTATTTGCGCTGCAAAAAGCAAGCACTTTGCTTTTTGTAGCTCAACTAAGTCAATTTTGAACTTTATTACACTATTTTCACCACTCAATTCTCACTAATCAATGCGTATGCTGCTAATATAGGTGTGTGTAATACGCCAATATGCACCTGCAATATACCAGTGTAATAAGGGGGACCTGGCACCAAATCAGGACAGTCTTTCAATGCTGAAATTTTTTATTGTATGCTGCAATCTTTTATTGTAATTGATTATTCCAGTGCTGATTGTATGGTTGTACCCACATACAGGTACATTCCCTTCTGTATCTGTGGCTGTGACTGGCAAAATGGGGCTTATGGGATTTGTGACCGATGTAGCTCCTGATTAAATAGCACTCCTGTAGCCTGGTAATGATCTATATTGCGTGTTAGAAGCATAATGGATGTTTCCTTGGTCGAATGGCGAAAAGTGCAGATCCTGATCAGACTGTGCGGATGCACAGGCTGATCTGGATCTACACTGGTTGCAAAACCCGTAAGACCAATTTTTCCAGTCACAGCCACATATGACGTTGCCTTTGAAAGGACGTAAAACCCCAATCAATCTGTATCATTTCTCCTCCCCATCTGAATATGACCCTGTTGTTGCACACTCATAAAATCCCATCCAATTAACCATTCCTCATACATGTGTGTAGCCAATATTTAACCCTTTTTTTTTTCTTCATAAATATAAATTTGTCTAGTCCTCCAAATCAGCGAGTCGAGTGTACAGTATGTACATGTACTGTGAAAACCATAAATAATCGGACACACTTAGTTTTGGGATTGTATTAAAATACATTGATATTGTGATAAGCCAGTACAATACTATTAAACCCTAAATAGTAAGATGTTGTACGAAACCATATATTTATCACAGGTTGAAGTAACGGACTGAGGTCTATAAATACATTAAATATGTCTAAAAGCATCAATAAATGAAGAAAAAAAATAATATTTTTTTTTTTTAGCTTATTTTAGGCATATTTAATGTATTTATAGACCTCGGTCCGTTACTTCAACCTATGATATTTATATGCGTGTCCTGGAACAAACGCTGTGCCAATATTTAGGGTTATTACGGTACTCCCGAACGTTTTATAATCATGGGGCCTGGATGTGGTGAACACACTATTGAATTTATCTGTATTTAAGACTCATTGAAATAGTGTATCTTCAGCATGAAGTGGATTGAACTTGGAGTGATGAACTACATGTACACAAAAAATATAGTTTTTCGCCTTCAAAGGATTATTAAATGTGCAACAACACAACAACATACCTTTAAATTAATCTTTATTTACATCTCATTTGTTGCCGTGACTGGATACATGGGGCTTTATTCTCTGGGTTTTGCGATCAGTGTAGATCCAGATCAGACTGTGCAACCGCAGTCTGATCAGGATCTGCACTATTCGCCATTCCATCAATGGCTAAATAAGCCCAACTTCTCCAGTCAGTCACATTTCATCAAAATTGCAAAATATACTTATGTAGCAAAGTATACTTTGAGGGAGTAATTTGTTTTCCCGAAATGCATTATGTCGTATAGAACTAACAACTGCATATATTTGATGATTAAAAGTATGCAGAATTAATATTCTGAATTTATTACATTATCATTGCCAAAATGGCTGTGATAATATAATAATTCAGTATAATAAAAATTAATAAATTTATCATTAAATTCAAAATTTCTCCCTCAAAGTATACTTTGCTAGATAAGTATACTTTGCAATGTTGGTGAAATCGGCTACTGATCAGCCCATTAGCAGGGCCTACACTGGCCTCCATTCTGCTACTGAAGTAGACTGGCAATATGAAGCAAAGCAATTTGATTTTAATCGTACTGAGCGGATGTGCAAGATGATGCCGCAAATTTCTAGAGTTGAAATAGAACTTTAAGGGTCAAAATGCATAAATGGTCACTTGAAAACCCTGTGGAAAATACAGACATTGTTGAAACAAGCCATTTTATTTTGTACCTAACTGTAAAGATGTGTGATTTTTCATTAAAAATATTTACATGAACTGTGATATTTTCGGTATAAGACGTTGAAAGTTGACAAAAATGTACAAAGATAACTGAAAACAGGCATGGTGTTTTTCATGAAGTGTCAATCAAATCGTTTTAATAGTTTATCATTTAACATCAACATACATATCATACAAAAGGCAAAGGTCACAAAATATGCCCATTCAATGAGGTATACAAAAAGCATAGTAAAAGATATTAAAATAATATGTAACAAGGGCATAGTTATCACTAAGCTAGGTGAACATAGGTGAACATAATTCCTCTGTGACCTTGGGCGGTCAGACGTGGGTCGTATGTAAAACAAAGGTCCATCCTTAGACACAAATGGGGTCAAAAAATTATCAAAATCAGTGAAGCGGTTCACAAGTTATTTTAAAAATGAAAGGTGTTGCTAACGTACATATTGGACTATATATAGTCTGTTTCACGAAAGCCGCCCAAATTTTACGGCCATATAAACAATTCAAAAACAATATTTTTTCGATAGTATTAAATTAAAGGAAAATTTAAGAATGAGCCTTCTTTTTATTTCGTGAAATTCGGTCAAATATTGGTTTTATTACGAAAAATTGATTTCTCTATGGGAATTTAACATGGGGGAAAAAGAGGTAAAGGAGTGTGGGAGGAGTCAAAAAACAAAAAAATTTGGAAATTAACTAAATGATCTAAGAAAACAAGTTAAATTTTAAAAATCAGTCCAGTATTTCTGAAATTCTAAAATATTTCCCCATGTTAAATCCCCACTCCGTGAAGATGTCTATGGGGATTTAACATGGGGAAATTTTGTTTTCGCAATAAAATCAATATTTGGCCAAATTTCACGAAATAAAAAGAAGGCTCATTCTTAAATTTTCCTTTAATTTAATATTATCGAAAAAAATATGGTTTTTGAATTGTTTATATGGCCGTAAAATTTGGGCAGCTTTCGTGAAACCGACTATAACGCTATATCCCCTCTTGCATATCGACGAGGGGATAACTACAGCAAGACAGTAGGGGTCCGTTTCACAAAACTTGCAAAGTTATAATTTACCAAAAAAACAACAACAAAATTAGCACTGACAAACTACGTTGGCAAATCTGTAGTGGAGTTGTTCTCATTTAATGATTTGTAGTTAGAAAACGTTAGCAGTAGTATTACATGTAATTAAACAATATATCAGTATTTTATCATACAAAACATTTAGTTGTAAAACAGGCCCCATGGCCTCCCATACAGTCCTGGCTAGCCCCTGGATCAACAAACAACAAATTACACAATAAATTGTGCAAAGTCCCTTGACTTTGTCCATGGGGACTGCATTAGCACATGATTCAAATAAAGTATCAAGTGAATATTGCACCTCCAGAATTGTGACTGGAGAAATGGGGCTTATGGTCTTTGCGACCAGTGCAGACCCTGACCAGACTGCGCATCCCGACCAGTCTCATCCGGGTCTGCAATGTTCGCCATTCAGTCAGTGAAACCCTGCCATGCTTCTGAGAGAGAGTATACTGTCCGTATCTAGTTGAATGAATGTGATGGCTGGGCACGACATGGATCTGCCATAAGCCTCATTTCTCCAGTCACAGACAGAAATATAATATGGTGGTGGTTTGCTTTGCAGTATTAGTTACAGGGGAGTCCCGTTTCTATGCGATCGCTTACTACGCGGTGTTCGCGTGGCTCCCAATTTTTATTTTCAACCCGCTAACTAAAATATCAACATGTACCTTTCAAGATCGTGAACCCCCAATATGGCCCATATCTGTCACGTATTAAATGTGAATATAGACCGCCCTGTGTGTTTACTACCTCTGTGCTGCTGGGCTGTCTGGGATAATAACTGTTATGCAGATTAACAGATCTAAGCACTGACCAGGGCCGTAGCCAGAGGTAAAAATCTACCAAGGCAAATCTTATGAAACGTGTATCGCATCGTACAAAAAAAAATCGGAAAAATATCTACGGAGGTAACTGCCTCGGTCCGCCTCAATGTGGCTACGGTCCTGCGGACAGTTATCCATATTCCAGAAGTTAACAAACAGCTGACATGGCCTTTGAAGTTTGCAATCAGCTGTGTGTACTACGACGCAGCATCTGCCATATTGATCAGCCAATGAAAGGCTCGTGCTTAATCATGTGATATCGCCGTCCAATCAGTGTATGTAGCGTATCTACACGTATCGCACACACCTAAAAATAACCCATATACATATCAGCCTCATTTCAGTGAGTGAGTTCAGGTTCATACTATATCTTGAACTATAGTAGATGCATTGCACATGTCTAGTAGAGAATTTCCATGTAAATTTCCCACTCTCTAAAACTCTTTACCTATTCGCCGCCATCTTGAAACTGGAGGAACAGGCGTCTTTTTGGCTAGTCGAACTATAGTAGATTTATGACGTCACTCTCGTCGAACCAGTCTGCGTTCGCGGTTGTTTAGTTGAACTATAGTTAAACTATAGTAACGATAGTTTAAGCTCGATCTCGCTCGGTATTGTATTCGTCAGCTGTGTGTACCGTAAAACACGTAAACATGCAAAACGAAAGTGATAAGCGTAAACAGTTTACCGTAAGGGACAAACTAGTTTGTGGATACTTGCGATGCATGGTAGATCGATGCTGTTACATTTTTTAAGTCGTTTATTAGTAAAATTTAATTATTTATACATTGCTGTTCGTTGTTAAAATCGTGACCCCATACGTCCAGAGTAAAGTTTGGTCCGTTTTCAGTCGGGCCAGACCGTTCCTGGTTTCATTAACAGAACAATTGCTTCAAATTCGCAATCCGGCTATATCGCGATCATGATTCATGGCTCCCAATGACCGCGTAGAAACTGGACTCCCCTGTACTAGGTACCTGACTGCATATTGACTAAGTATACACCAATGATAAAATATCAAGAATTCAGAACACTGACGGATATACCCCGCAAAAACGTTTAACGCAAAATTTAGCGCAAACTTCAAAGTGAGTGGGCCACTTAATGAAAATATGGATGAAGACTAATCAGCTAATGAAGTTTCAAGCCAATCCAAAGTACCGGTCGTAGCCGAAAACTTTAAATCTCGGACAGACAGTTTGACAGGGTGGCGACTATAGATTAGCACAATTTGTTTTCGGGGTACATAAATATGTATCTTGCATTAACACAGATAGCATGTATCACAGTCAATCTGTATTCAACTATGTTCTCTGAGGCGTCGGTAGTCGAATGACAAATGACGTACACATGAAAATCGCAATAATATACTTGCTCAACCCTTGGCATAAAACGTTAGTTAATAAATAGAATACCATGCTATTGTCTTTTTTTGATAAGCTGATCAGACTCTGTTGGCAAGACTTGGAATTCATATGTGTTTCCTAGACTTGTCTGATAAATTTGATACAGTGGACCTCACTAAACCAGACACGAAGAACACATCTGTGATCATAGTTTTGATGAGTTTCTTGGTCATTTATCTCGGGTGACAATGTCTGTTCATGATCGCATAGCACACAACTATGGCCCAGAGTGATCAAATACCTGAATTACAGTGAAACCTCTCTAAACCGGACACCCTGGGAACCTCCCAGGGTGTCCGGTTTAGAAAGGTTTCACAGTATCAAAGGATACTAGGCTGGTATTCTCTATTTATTGCACAGAAACCAGTTATATACATGTACAGCTGGTGTATAGAAGATGAAACCCAACACGAAGCAAAACAGCAATGGGATTACTCGCGTGTTGCCAACAAATATATGTATAAACTAGAAATGTATCCAAGGGACCAATAATGCCCCTACTGGCAGCATATGTCGATTAGAGTGCTATGATGTCTTGCCCAAGGACATGCCAACATGACCAATGGTCCTAGAGATATTCGGGTCTGAATTCCAACACTACCCACTGACCCACCCTGGTTTCCTGTATGCACAATGGAACCATCTTTAGTTCATTTGTAGAACCAGTGATCTACAAATACCACCAAATAGGCTGAAAATCCTGCCATATTTCGTTAGCTAACCAAGCTTAGCTTTGGCTCGGCCAACCAAACTTCTTGACAATCTCTGAATCTTAGCCACCCGCTATGATATGGGGCCCGTTTCACTAAACTTCGTACGACTAAGATATTCACCACAAGTGCAAATTTAGGATCGTCTTGAAATTTCAATTGATGGATTTCCATTTATTGAGCATAGGCTGCATTAAATAGCAGCTATGCTCAATAAATGTAAATCCAATAATTGTTTACAAGAAAACATTGTTAATGCGAAATTTACTATTACAGTAGAACTTCGATAACTAGAACAGGTCTGGCTCGAACACCATGGAAAACTGGAACTGGTTCGACAGTCCCGGCAAATTTTCTATATAATTCATGTAATAAAACACCTTAAACTCGAACTATGAATTACTCGAACCTGTGGATTAGTCCCGTGGACGGTCAAACAGTGGTAATTACCGCTAATAACTCGAACAGGTAAGTCTGTGATCACTGTGTCTAACAGTGCAATGTGATCACTAACGAGGTCTTCCACCATTGGCGGCGGTCGCGTTGAGTAGTTTCCCTTGACGCGGGATGACATTAAATCACGAATCGCAAACAATAGCGGCGTGAATTACGGCCGTTATGATGTCCACGCTAATTAAGTGATCTGAACAAAATTCATTTTGACAGAAGATGTGCCAATAACAAACAAACCGAGATCATAGAATTCTTCAGGCGTTAATTTATAGTGTTTATAATTGTATACTGACATTGTTTTGTTTATATTTTCCATTTGTATATTTATTCCAACCACTGTGCTATGTGCTATTTTTAGACACTGGGAATACCAGTATTATGTATAGACGCAAAACGTAACATAGCGGTTTATTTGACGTATAATTACATGTAAATATTGAATAAAACAGCAACTTTACAATTGTATTTGTTATTTTTCATTTCTCCCTCCAAATGTAATGCATATACAATGGCATGTCACATCAGTCATCTCATATATTCACATAAGTGATTTTATTGACTGAATGTGACAGTACATTTTTGAAACTTCATTCCCTCGAACTATGCATCGCTCGAACTCAAACTCGATTCCGTTGCCGGTTCGAGCGATCGAAGTTCTACTGTATATGTTTGCACTTACATTTTAATCTTTTGAAGCTTAGTGAAATGGCCCCATGATCAAGCCATAATTTATTATTTCTCAAACTGCATGTATCGTACATGCATTGCCCATTATAAGAACTGTTGCAGCAGTGTATTGAGATGTTCATCTTCGAGAACTCAACAGTTAATCTGTACCACATGTGCCTTAGAGACACGATCAAGCGACAATTTATTATTCCTAAATCCAGATTTATGTTATACGAACTGCTCAGTAGCGTGTTGTGAAACGTCCAATAATTTCCACGCAGCGTCTGGGTTCAGTTCATTCTGATCACGACACAATGCCCATACATGCACTATTCTCATTATCTTGTCCTGAAAACAAACAAAAAGGTGAAAGTGTTAACTTATAATGTACCAACAACAGCTAAGGTCATATAGAGATGGGAACTTGTTTTAAAATCACATCAGAAAGACACGGGCATCGTTATTACTAAGCTAATCCCCTCGCTGGCAGCCTTGATAATAGAAAAATAAACAAAAACTTTTAACGCATTTGTCTTACACACAAGGTGATCACAAGTCCTTAGTGACCTTGGGCAGTAAGACGTTATTATTGGAATGAATGGCATTTTTGTGGAATTTATCGGGGTATAAACTTGGAAAAGTCGCGGGAATACTGGACGAAGGCCGGAAGGCCTCGTCCAGTATTCCCGCGACTTTTCCAAGTTTATATCCCAGATAAATTCCACAAAAAGGCCATTCATTCCTTATAATTCAAGCATTTGAAATAAATTCATCAAGAAAATGTGTTTATTTTCCGTTTTCTTAAGAATTATTTTAACTGCGCCTCACGGTTACAGAAAGTAGTTCGGCGTGGAAGTTACTTGGTAATTTCCAAGTTTGTATTTATAAACTGGTATATAAGGCCATAACAAAGTACTTTGGTTCTCGGACACTGGGTTTGCGGAATGTGACGCGGGAGGGCGGATTATTTAATATGATGTGAAAAATCACCAGATTTTCGTCAGACATGATTGGATTTAACATATTTTTGCATGGTAGTGTTTTTTTATTGATCATGTGGTGAATTTACAGTACACTTTTAATTCTCCATGACGATAAAATGCTCGACGTGCAGGGATTTTTCTGACGTGGTGATATCTGAGAACCAAAGTACACTGTGTTATTTCACTGCAAAAGCCCACTTGATACAATCAAATCGTTGTGCACTCACCATATCGCCCTCGATTACATCGCCCTTGGCGTTCATGGCAGCTATGGTCTGTTGTGTCTGGAACCGTATCACCAACACTGGTCCCTGCTCCATCATCTTGGCCGCCGCTAACTGCAACCATTCATTGATTCATTCATTGACCGACCGACTCACTCGCTGATTGCCTCACACTCACTGATTGACTGACTCAGGGATTAGCTGGCGATCGCCACTTTCAATTAAAATTTTCGAAAAAAAATATCGCCACTTCAAAAAAAAAATGTTATTTTTTTTTGAAGTGGCGATTTTTTTTATTTTCCCCAGCGGAATCCCTGCTGACTGGTTGATTGGTCAATTTCATGATCGTTCAACTGAATGATTAATTGATAGGTTGTCAACATCAAAGGACATTTAGGCCATTTTCCACTTGACATGCTACAGTTGTGTATTACTATCATGTATTATCAACTGACTGTCACAATTGACAATGATAATTTACCAGGACTGAGGTAATTAATGATAGTTTGTTTAATTATTTTTTTAAAGCATTTGCTGACTGATGGACCGTTTGGTGTTTTATGTCCATTCAACAGCAAGATCATATACAGACAGGGATCTGTATGGTGGAAGTGCCAATACATTAAGCACTTAAAGCTGGAGTCCCACGTACCAGGTTATAATATAGGGAGGCATATTTTTTTTGTCCATTCGTTAGATATGACATTGTTCGGGCAAAATAAACAGTCAATCACCCTCTACCGACGATATAATTGGCATCATTATACTTCATATATCAAACGTGAATTTCCACACTGATATCAGGGGCGATAAACGTGTTTCCTTAAAATGTTAACGGAAATAAATATTTATTATCTGCATTTATTTTTTGATGCGCAATGATCATACTTTATAGTCTGGCGATGAAAATATTTTTTCAGGTGACAAATTTAAATTGTTTTTCATTTAAAAATGTCGTACCTCATTTGCATATCAAATTAGCCTGATACCACCGTGCGTCACTATCAGTAAAATAAAGCTTACTAACTTATTGTATTTATATAGCGGGCACTCGTAAATTTTAAAACTGGTGGAATAGTTACACAATTATACACTTATTTAATTCATATAAAGAACATTTTATACCTACTAGATGGGACCCCAACTTTAAATAAAGACTGTCTCCTGATCCAGTTAGAAAGACTGTCTCCTGATCCAGTTAGAAAGACTGTCTCCTGATCCAGTTTGAAAGACTGTCTCCTGATCCAGTTAGAAAGACTGTCTCCTGATCCAGTTAGGTCTCCTGATCCAGTTAGAAAGACTGTCTCCTGATCCAGTTAGAAAGACTGTCTCCTGATCCAGTTTGAAAGACTGTCTCCTGATCCAGTTAGAAAGACTGTCTCCTGATCCAGTTAGAAAAGACTGTCTCCTGATCCAGTTAGAAAGACTGTCTCCTGATCCAGTTAGAAAGACTGTCTCCTGATCCAGTTAGAAAGACTGTCTCCTGATCCAGTTTGAAAGACTGTCAGTTAGAAAGACTGTCTCCTGATCCAGTTTGAAAGACTGTCTCCTGATCCAGTTAGAAAGACTGTCTCCTGATCCAGTTAGAAAGACTGTCTCCTGATCCAGTTAGAAAGACTGTCTCCTGATGTCTCCTGATCCAGTTTGAAAGACTGTCTCCTGATCCAGTTAGAAAGACTGTCTCCTGATCCAGTTTGAAAGACTGTCTCCTGATCCAGTTTCAGGGCTCCCTTAGTACACAAGATAATTTGGCCTCGGGTGTGAATCACTCCCATTCTTTATCCCACCCCCCACCCCGCAAACTGCGTACGTTGTAAGCCGGGGGTACAAATATGCTATGTATAATGCAGCAGCTATCAAATAATAATGTGATTATATACCGTGTATTTAAGCAGGTGAATTGATTATCGTGAAATAATGCACAAGTGATTGGGTCCTTACACTAAACAAACAAGTGAGCATCGGCTAGCAAACAGAGTTGTTTAGAAGTAGGATGCAATCATGAGGACATTGTGTCAAGATAATCAGCTCACCTGGTAAATAAACATTTTCTTACATTTCACACATGATTCTTCATAAAAACAAAGCGAATCAAGTGTAAAACATGGCCAATTAATGTCTGGATGTGTGCTGTAGTGCCGGTGACTGTCTCGCGATTCAGAGATTGTGTCCGAGAACGTAATTTGATTGGTCGAAAAAAACACATCATTGTGACATTACTGACGTCATTTCTGCAGATATGGTAAACTTTAAGACGAGAGTGGTGTAAACTACTGCCGCCAAGTGGTGTAATTCACCGTTAAGATGACTACTGGATAAATGTAAGAAATAAGAGTAAAATATACGACCAATTAAAATAGACAATCTGTGTATTCCGGGAATCATAAGTGGCTCAGCATGTCGGAGATTACATCCTGTGGACAGCGTGTAGGACGGACAATGTTAGAATATACGTACGTCGACTGTCGACACATCAAGGACTTTATTCACGATCTTCAGTCCCGCCGCCTTTGACTGCTTAATCGAGTGGCAGAGCACATTGTATGGCTGTAAAATAAAGACAATTGTAGCCGTAACTGGATAAATGGGGCTTATGGGATTAATGGCCAGCTAGCAGAATTTCAAAAAGAAAATTTGCCTCCCAGCTCTACCAAGACCAGGGGCATAAATATATTGACTGCCTACTGCAACTGTAAGTCAATGGAATGCTACCGTATGTATCCGATACAGATAGGTAGCGCACACTAACAGTCAACAGTACGTGCATGGGCTGACTGTATAGTGGAACCTCTCTAAACCAGAGGTCCCCAGGGTGTCCGGTTTTGAGGTTCCACTGTATTTACGCACTACATGAACAATTTTTGGTCCTTTAAATTATTAACAGACACAACAATGAAATAAATTAAACCCATATGAATTAAGCAAGACAGATCCCCCAGGGTGTCCGGTTTAGAGAATTTCTGCTGTATATGCATGTAATAAATCTACTTACTGCCTCGTAACACCAGTCTTTCACGACCTCCTCCTTCCCCCGCGCCAATGCCTGAAATGGATGGTGTATACTATGTTTATTTATGTCCAGTTTACCAAGCTAGGGTAGTTTACAAGCAGTCATGCACATAACAGTATATAACTTTAATACAGTGCAACCTCTCTACAACAGCCTCCAATGGGAAGACACAAAACTGGCTGTTATAGAGGTGGCTGTTGTAGGGAGGGTAAATATAGAGGCAACTGATCATTTGGGACATAAAATATCTAGCGGCTGTTACAGAGAGGGGGTTGTTGTAGAGAAGGGGCCATTTGGGGAAAAAAAAACGTTTTCGCCGCATTCAATTCCAATTAGTCCCTGGGTCCGAGTTGACATTGACGGTATCTTTGTCGGAATTACGGTGGTTTCACTAACCGCATGATTGCTATCTGTACATTTTCATACCTCCTACACTTTTGAGGGTATCGAAACCTCCTTAGGGAAAGGTGCAAAACCTCTAGCCGCGAAACCGCATGGTAGCGAAACATCCATCAGCCTCTTTTTTATTTTTTTGCCACAAGCACACTATCATCAAAAGCAGCCATGTACAGAAAATGGACTTGCCACAATGTGGCAAATTTAGCAACAAAGAATGGTTTTAGAAACATTGTCGATAAATTGATTGGTAAGGAGAATTATTGTGATCCAATTGTCCAGTCCTATTTTATACAGGCAAATGCGTACCCCGATGTGATATTAGCTAAAAAATATAAACAGGAAAAATAACTAGTAAACGCTGATTACTAGTACATGTGGTCAATTTTTTGCATTTTCTGTGGCAATTATAGCAGAACCCACAAACGATTTTGTTTTTCAAATTCCTATTTACATAATTATGCAAAGGTGCTGATTTTGTCTGAAAGTGTGTTTATGAGGCTGAGCCCATTGGTGCTTTTACGTTTGTTCCTCAGCCAGTACCGGTATACACAGAGCTCCAGATAAGGTGTGTATTTGCGTAATTTACGCGCTTATTTTAGCAGAATACGCATTGATTATCAAAAGTGAGAGTACAAAATACTCACAGCATTGTGAAAATATATGCATTGATTTTCAAATTGAGTAATAGAAATATTGTAATAAAGTTGAAAATTTAAATTGATTGCTTTGTGCAGTTCAAATAAGTGAAATTTTAAATTTGTTTTATTTTTTATCAGGACTTGTTGCCTATTTAATAAGAAAGAAAATGGATTGAAGTGTCATGCCCAACCAACAAACACCAAATTGCCAGTGACTAGGTTGTTTGTTTGTTTGTGTATTGTTGTTTAACGGCATATCAACAGCTAAGGTCATGTAAGGCCGGGCAAACGGGTTCAATCCCGTTTTAACCTGCTGCATTGGGGGGAAAATCCCAAAATCAGAACGGAATATTTACATCGAGAAAAAGTATATTCAGCCCTGAAATTAGAATAACCTGACCGGGTGCCACTTGGCCCCTTCCCCTAATATAGCATTACAAATAATCGTAACTCACATAAGGGGTATAACCAGATTCAACTGTCACATACAAAATACCAAAGACGTATGTGAGGGCCAAACATGGTCTCCAGTCGGAATTCCGGTAAGGATGAACCCTGATTGTTAAATTACCCATCACATACTCCCACCTGCCACCCACCAGTGACTAGGTTGATTGAAGTGTTTATGTCTGGTCAACAGCCAGTTATATGTGGCTTTGACTGGAGAAATGGGGCTTATGGGTTTTGCGACAAGTGTAGATCCAGATCAGCCTGTCTGCTCAGAATCTACACTGTTCACCATATCATCAATGAAACGCCGGCCATGCTTCTAACAAGCAATATAGATCGTTATAAGGATAAGGAGAGTGCTATTTGATCAGGAGCTACACTGGTCAGAAATCTCATAAGCCCCATTTCTCCAGTCACAGCCACATATACAGATGGGAATGAACCTGTATGGTGGAAGCACTGCACAATCAGCATGGAACTTATAATAACTTTCAGCGCTGAAAGAGTGTCCTGATTCCATGACAGGTACCCTAAGTTCACCAGGGGGCCGCCGTTTCACTAAAAGTTTGTACGACTAAAATGTTCGTAAGTGAAAAATTATTATAGTCTGTAAATTTCACATTAACAATCCGTTCTTGTAAACAATTATTGGATTTACATTTATTGAGCATAGGCTGCATATGCAGCCTATGCTCAATAAATGTAAATCCATCAATTGAAATGTCCAGACTACTCCAATCTGCACTTACGAACATTTCAGTCGTACAAAGTTTAGTGAAACGGCCCTCAGATCACCTGGCCCAGTTGTGAATCCCAGTAAGACTCGCTGCCAGTCGCAGTAAGAGAAACCCAGTAATATTAAGGATGGATTAATCTATAAAATACACATACCCTTCTATCTTCGAAAACTAGAGCAAGTAAGCAGAGGCTCACGGATACCCCGCCGCCTGGACCGACAAATAAAAACTTAATGCAAATGTTATGGACGGACGGACAGACGGAATGGCGAAAACTATATACCCCTCAACATACTTCAAATGCCAGTGGTATAATTACTTCTGTAGAGATTAAATCTGAGATAAAACAAAAAATTTTGATTGGCTGGGCACAACTATTTTCCACCAATCAAACTGCTTATTTTTTGGCACATGTTCAAAATATGCACAGAGTAAGTCATGTAATTACCTCCAATATGTTTGGAATGAGAATGTACTGGCACCACTGCATGAACTTCTCTTGCCGAAACGACGGGTCCACTCGACAAACCTCCGTCATTACTTCCGACACTTCCGATGCCGAAAACATGCCACCTGTCAATATAACACATTCATTGTATTGACAAATTCATGGATACAGAGCTTCCAATAAGTTGCGAGTCTAAAGAGTATAATACCCCCATATTTCAAATTCAATGCATATTTTACTTTTACAAATGTATTATTGATTTTCTTCCTTTATTAAATAGGGAACAAATGATAAAAACAAATTTAAAAATGCACGGGTTTGCTTTTTGCAGCTCAACTAAGTAAATTTTCAACTTTATTACAGTATTTTCACAACTAAATTTGAAAATCAATGCGTATTTTCGCATTGTTGTGAGTATAATGTACTCCCACTTTTGATAATCAATGAAAATTCTGCTAAAATAAGTGCGTAAAATACGCCAATACGCACCTTATCTGGAGCTCTGGAGATATCAATTGACTTATTGTGTAATTCACAGGTATTTACCGATTATTATGCAGGACAAGTATACTACTGCATGAACAGAGGCGTATTAAGTTTTCATTCAGTGTGGCCTCAGTAGCCTATTTCACCAACATTGCAAAGTATACTTATCTAGCAAAGTATACTTTGAGGGAGAAATTTTCAATTTAAGGAGAAATTTATTAATTTTTATTATACTGAATTTATTACATTATCACAGCCATTTTGGCTGTGATAATGTAATAAATTCAGTATAATAATTCTGCATACCTTTAATCATCAAATATATTCATTTGTTAGTTCTATATGAAATAATACATTTCAGGAAAAATAAATGATTACTCCCTCAAAGTATACTTTGCCAGATAAGTATACTTTGCAATTTTGATGAAATCGGCTACAGATCAGCCTGCACATCTGTGCATTCTCAGCAAGCCATACACTGTTCATGATCAAGTTGGAAAAACATTCATGTAGCCGATTTCACAACTAGAAATGTGGCCTGTCGGCACACGAATGCCCCCGCTGGCAGCCATTGAAAATGAGGCATATTTTATTATAAGCCATTTACCCGAGCGATAAGGTTAGCGGGGGCGGGACGTATGTGGATTTGTCACAGGGTGGCAGAGGACCATTGGAGCAATGCGTGTGTGAAATGTGAAGCAGATCCGAGCAAGGAAACAGAAATTATAAGCCATTTACCCGAGCGTTAAGGTTTCGGGACGTACGTATGGACGCAAGTAACAATTTATGGCCCCCCTCACCATTCGGTGGCGGGGCATAAAAATCGCTATGCATATTTATCAAGCTAAGTATATCTTGTGGGAGTAATCATTTATTTTCCACGAAATGCATTATTTCATAACACAGAACAAAGATTGTATATATTTGATGATTAATTGAAAATTTCTCCCTCAAAGTGTACTTTAATAGGAAGACGAGTATACTTTGGAATTTTGGTGAAATGGGCTAAGGGGTCCATTTCACTAAACTTCGTACGATTAAAATGTTCGTAAGTACAAATTCAGGATCGTCTGGAAATTCCAATTGATGGATTTACATTTATTGCGCATAGGCTGCATATGCGCATATGCAGCCTATGCTCAATAAATGTAAATCCAATAATTGTTTACAAGAAAACATTGTTAATGTGACATTTTATATTTACAGAATATCATAATTTTTCACTTACGAACATTTTAGTTGTACGAAGTTTATTGAAACGGCCCCCTGGTCTTTCAGATCCGTACCCAGCTACATCTGTGTGCCACATACGTTTGCTTTGGTATTGCTGTATAACCAGGGATTCCGCTGGCGATCGCCACTTTCGCAATTGGCGGAAAAATATAAACAATTGGCGATAAAAAATTACAATTTTCGAAGAAAAAAAATGTTTGTTTTTTTTTAGAAAATTGTATTTTTTTATCGCCAATTCTTTATTTTTTTGGAAGTGACGATTTTTTTATTTTCCCCGGCAGAATCCCTGTATAACTATAAGAATGACTTTCCTTGAGAGTTGGATAACGCCATTTGTATTGTGCAAATATCCAAATTGAAATAACATCTTGCAGGAATTCATTTATTAAATTTTAAGCACCGAGTGTTTCAATGTTTTTGCTCGTATGCCACTTTTGAAGAATAAGCGTGGAGGTAGGAATCACATTCTGCCAGGGCATGTTATTTCTTTAATTAATAGCAGCTTACCAAATAAGGATGAGAAAGTGTCGGTTACAAATCGTGTAGCACGTACAGCTCGGTGATCGCTCTCATCATATCGCATCTTCAAGTCAAATATTTCTGAAATTGATAATTAAAACATTTCTGAAATGGACAAGTCAAATATTTCTGAAATAGACAAGTCAAATATTTCTGAAATGATATTCAGAAACTAGAAAATGTGTTCATAGAACAGGGAAGCCTCACATATCGCTTTGATAATAAACGACGCAAAATCCAAAATGGAGATAATCCATGGCCCAGTGTCAAATCAAAAATTCAAAGTTGAAAAGGGGGAGATAATCTATGGTCCGGAGGCCGAATAATAAAATCAAAATTTAATTTGTGCATTTACTCTTCATAAGGAAGCTACATACATGTACAAAGTTTCAGGTTTGTAGCTAACTTGCAAAAAGTGCAGATCCTGATGAGACGGCTCGTCACGAGCCGGCTCATCTGGATCTACACTTTTTGCCGTACGGTTTAAAAGTGTTACGAGTTACAAGCAAAAATTCGAAAATCTAAGTAAAAAAGGGGGAGATAACCCATGACCTGGGGGTCAAATCAAAATAAACTTTGCGCATCTAACCATCATAAGGAACTACATACCAAGTTTCAGGTGTGTAGCTATTAGGGTTTAAAAGTTTTAAAGAGTTACAAGCCAAAATTGGAAAATTCTAAGCAAAAAAGGGGGAGATAACCCATGACCCGGGGGTTGAATAAAAAATCTAAATAAACATTGCACATCTAATCATCATAAAGAAGCTACATACCAAGTTTCTGGTCTGTATCTAGTACAGTTTAAAAGTTTTACGAGTTACAATGTTGGTGATGGACGAACGGAAGGAAGGACAATGGTAACACTAAATGCACATCCAGTCATCCACTATCGTGGTGAGGCATAAACGAGGTACATGTAGCTCCTCAGCTATTAATATGATGTGGTCCATTGGATTCCTTATTCTGGGCCATTTGTAAAATGGTCATTATGGCACCTAACGATTTATGTTTGGGGTTATTTATGACAACTAGAGGTCAATGGCCCCATGGCCCCACCTACAGTGAACACGACATAACAATGTTTAGTTTATCTTTACAATCATGATCAGACATTACCATAGGAGATAAATAACAGGGGCCCCATATCAACTTGAACACATTATAGGAATGAATGGCCTTTTTGTGGAATTTATCGGGGTATAAACTTGGAAAAGTCGCGGGAATACTGGACGAAGGCCGGAAGGCCTCGTCCAGTATTCCCGCGACTTTTCCAAGTTTATATCCCCGATAAATTCAACAAAAAGGCCATTCATTCCTTATAATTCCAGCATTTGAAATAAATTCATCAAGAAAATGTGTTTATTTTCCGTTTTCTTAAGAATTATTTTAACTGCGCCTGACGGTTACGGAAAGTAGTTTGGCGTGGGAGTTTACTGGGATATAAATTTTGGACAGAGACTTGCTACGGAATAATCAAATGTTAGGGAATTGTGTAAATATTTTTGTGCTGGAATTATTGTGTTTGGAACACACCTTTACAGGTATGAACTTTGTAAAAAACAATATTTTTATTTTTTTTGTTCATCAATGGATGTATATGCTGTGATCACTCATTTGAACCATCTCATCGAGACAGTCGAGGCGGTACAAATGAAAGTATATGTTGTGACCACTCATTTGAACCGTCTCAACTATACTATTTAAGATTTTCCACAAACACATGGCGTATCAGCATGTAATGGGCTAAACACTGGGGTTTCCTGGATGTCCAGTTTAGGTAGGATCTACGATACGTACTATTTACATATTTATTATTGTCTTTGAAGTTCTCCCAGCTTTGTGACCATTTGAAGTCTTTGTGCAAGGTTACGCCCACCGTTTCACTGAAAAGCAACATATACAGTAAACCATTGCTATAACAAATAAATGGGCTGCTGGCTGAGAAAAGTTCTATAAAAGTTTTATAAATGGACTAGTCTGAAAACATTTTGTGATGATTGGATTGGTCAGAAAATTCACATGTCACAGTCTATTACAGTTACATAGTGGTGAAAAGATTAACGGCAGCTAGTGGAAACGGTATGTACACCCACCTACAAAATGACGAGTATTGCAGTTTTGACCAGAATATAAACTTAGTGGAGTATTGAAAATATTTCCAAATTGCAAAAGTGAAAAGTGTATGCAGTGATCAAACTGTGCAAATGAGGCAATTTTTTATGAATTTTGTTAATAAATATTAAATATCACACATTTAAACCTTAGAACCCGAAAGCCCGCTTATAGCGGTTTACGCAAACAGTGCAGATCCAGATGAGCCGGCTCGTAACGAGCCGTCTCATCAGGATCTACACTTTTTGAAAGTAATTTTGATGTTTTTGAGAACAAAAGAACCCCCTTTTTATAAATGGTCTAGTCTGAAAACCATCGTGTGACGGTTGGGTTGGTTGCAAATTAAAATATTAAAATCCATTCCAGTTACTTAGGGGTGAAAGGGCTAAGATTCACTATTTATGCCACGACGAATCTTATATAATACACAAACTTACTCATCTGCTTCGTATTCTTTCATTTCCGACGCAATTTCTGATCGCATCTGAAGTTTTTCTGAAAAAAAACGGAATAAACGCACCAAAATAATATGCTGGTACCCAAACAAAAACTAAAGAGAGAATGAATATGAACCCCCAATCAATCATGTCACCTGTACAATGGACTCTTCCATTTTAATTCAGCGATTCCATTAATCACAGAGTGGGTGATATGTAAACAACATATCACAATACATGTATATACATATATAACATGGGCATTGTTATTACGAAGCTAATCCCCTCGCTAGCAGCCTTGATAATACAACAAAACAACATTGCCTTACCAAGCCTTATACACAAGTTCTCAGTGACCTTCACCTTGGGCGGTCAGACATGCAAAACAAAATACCATCCATAGACAAACATTGTGGCCAAATACTATCAAAATCGGTGAAGGAGTTCATATATGAAAGGTGCATATGTTAGTAACCCCTTTCATATATGAACTTCTTCACCGATTTTTATAGGATTTTGATAATGTGCGTACGTACATACATCGACTAACGCTATATCAACGAGGGGATAACAAGGGGAGATAACTCATCAAAACATATTGATCCAAACTGCTGTCAAAACATGTTTTCATTGAGAAAGACGACAAAATCTTTCAAGTAACACTGAAGATGCGACCGAGTGGAAAGTGGTATAAACATTTTAACATAAAAAACAGCTAAGTAGTCCACTGACATTGTGAAGGACAACAAGCTCAGTCATAATGGTGTCCCAAGTATGTCTTTTATATTCACACGTATCCATTTCAAAATGTTTTAGAAAAGATGAAAATTTGATCGATTAAATAAACTGATATAAAACTTAACGCAAGTGTGATCAACCATGGACAGTGCAAATACAATATGCCATTGACAAATAAAACCAGAGTTGCCTACTTCTACATACCTGGGGCTCTGTATGGCCTGGCTTTCGCCAAGGTAACCTGGTCAAATTCTTCTTTAACTGCTTTCACTCCCTGAAATATCAAATTTATACAGTGTAACCCGAGTTTTACCTCTATATACCGGGCACTCGGAACTGGATTTTGATATGTTACTTTTGCAACCAATCCAATCGTCACAAAATCATTTACAGATAAGTCCATTTATGAAAAGCACATGCTTTTGTTCTTAAATATATGAAAATTACTTGCAAAAAGTGCAGATCCCGACAAGACGGCTCGTCACGAGAGTGGAAAACAGTGTAGATCCAGATGAGACGGCTCGTGACGAGCCGTCTCGTCAGGATCTACACTTTTTGCCACTACCACTATACAAGCATGTGGTGTTGAAAGAGTTTATTTTGTTACGACCGACTGTCATTTATTTCTCTCAACCCTTTCAAGCCTACGGGCCTGAGCCATAAAGCAACATTTGTAACAAGCCATCTCTAACAGTATGAAGTACAGGGCTTGTGGTTATTTGTGGCTGCGATTAGAGAAATGGGGCTTAGAGGGTATGTGACCAGTGTAGCTCCTGATCAACAAGCACACTTAACTCCTGTAGCCTGGCAACGATCTGTATTGCTTGTTAGAAGCATGACGGATGTTTCAGTGATGGAATGGCGACCAGTGCAAATTCTGATCATTTCTCCATCACAGTCACGTTTCAAGAGTGTGAAACAAGGTCCATTTGTAATTAATTGAATGGTCCCAAATTAACAGGCAACATACCCCGTTATATATTTAGGGGTGAAAGTGAATGGGTTTAACGTCCCAGCAGTTTAACCCCTCGAACTCGAAAGCCCACTATAGCGGGCTTGGAAACAATGCAGATCCAGATGAACCGTCTCATCAGGATCTGCACTTTTTGCAAGTAAATTTCATATTTTTTTAGAACAAAAACACACCCTTTTCATAAATGGACTAATCTGAAAACCATTCTGTGACGTTCATATCACACAAACGTTGGCTTACCGAGGAGACAGATTTGTAGGCGGCAGTCTCGCCAATATTCTTGCCCTGTTTGTATATAGTTTTCCCAATCTCATCCGTCACATCTTTGCTCTTCTTGATAAATTCTGTTTTGCCGACATCATCCATTGTCTGTAATTAAATATCAGGCAGGTCAGGATACTACTGCCCTCATCACAAAACCGATTTTCACAGATATTGAATGAGGAAAATGCAATGCGTTTCGTAAATGACGGCGGAATTTGACACAAAATTCAGAGCTTATGCGGAATAGAATACCGCGTAGGCTCTTATTTTTTTTGTCAATTTCCGAAGTGATAAAAACTATACTGCAATAACAATCAGCAAATGTAAACTCATTATATTTTTTCTAATACTCAATATTTCTCACACCTCATACAACATTTAGGCTGTAACAACATTTTGTTATCAGTCAGTATGTATTTGATCAATGTGTAGTGAGCTCCGTGATAAATGATTTAATACTAGTATCTGTTACCGACACTTTTTGACAAATGCGTATTTATTGCCACACCTCTACACTAATACTTTGACATTGATACATGTATCTATAAGTATGAACCTGGGGGCCGTTTCACTAAACTTTGTACGACTAAAATGTTTGTAAGTGCAAATTTAGGATCGTCTGGAAATTTAAATTGATGGATTTACATTTATTGAGCATAGGCTACATATGCAGCCTATGCTCAATAAATGTAAATCCAATAATTGCTTACAAGAAAACATTGTTAATGTGAAATTTACAGATAATTTTGCACTTATGAACATTTTAGTCCTACAAAGTTTAGTGAAACGGCCCCCAGGTACCAAAATAGTGTGGGGAAACATTATCAGGGAGCATAGATAAGCTAGGACAGAGACATGCCATACCTCAGATACTTTATCCTTGACATCACCGAGACCTTTCATCAACTTTTCTCGTCCCTTCATCGTCTCTGCCTCGACCTTTTCCTGGAAGTATCATGTTCAGTTTTCCTAGAGTTATCATGTTATGTTTTTTTGGATTTATCATGTTATGTTTTCCTAGAATTATCATGGTAAGTTTTCCTGGAATTATTGCATTTAGTTTTCTTAGAATGATCATGTTAACTTTCGCTGGATGTATCATGTTAACTTTTTCTGAAAGTAACTGTCTCAGTAAATGGCATATATAAATAATTATCACCATTTTATTTGATCACATTCCCAAAGATATGCGTTATATTCAAGAACATGCCATCAGAAACTGTGATAAGGGAGATAATTTGGCTTGGCAAAATTTGACAGTTTCCTCTATACATGTACCAGTAAGGAAAATTGTGATATGTCTTTATTTTGGGTTGTGACATGATGATACTATCCCAAATTTAGAAAGAAGTTCCCATTACATACATGTATGTTAGTGCAATTAATTTAAAATAATTTGGTGCAACCATAAATGACAAGAGCTCTGCAGAGCAAAATGTCCTGCCTGGCGCAGTTTGTTAGTATATATGGAGCTTGTAATAACCTTGGGGTTAGTGAGCAACATGGGCTTTCTGTAGAATGATGCGGGATGTTGTTACAAATGCATGTATGGAATATTTAAGCATAAACTGAGCGTTAATTTGTAAGTCAGTGACCTTGACCTTTGGGGTTAGCGGGCACCATGGGCTTTCTGTAGAATGATGCGGGATGTTGTTACAAATGCATATATGGAATGTTAAAGCATAAACTGAGCGTTGACTTTTCCAAACATGGAAATTTCTAATTCAGTGACCTTGACCTTTGGGGTTAGCGGGCACCATGGGCTTTTTGTAGAATGATACGGGATGTTGTTACAAATGCATGTATGGAATATTAAAGCATACATAAATTGAGCGTTAACTTTTCCAAACACGGAAATTTCTAAGTCAGCGACCTTGACCTTTGGCGTTAGCGGGCATCATGGGCTTTCTGTAGAATGATGCGGGATGTTGTTACAAATGCATCTATGGAATATTAAAGCATAAACTGAGCGTTAACTTTTCCAAACACGGAAATTTCCAAGTCAGCGACCTTGACCTTTGGGGTTTGCGGGCACCATGGGCTTTCTGTAGAATGATGCGGGATGTTGTTACAAATGCACATATGGAATATTAAAGCATAAACTGAGTGTTGACTTTTCCAAAAATGGAAATTTCTAATTCATTGACCTTGACCTTTGGGGTTAGCGGGCACCATGGGATTTCTGTAGAATGATGCGGGATGTTGTTACAAATGCATATATGGCATATTAAAACATAAACTGAGCGTAAACTTTTCCAAACACGGAAGTCAGCGACCTTGACCTTTGGGGTTTGCGGGCACCATGGGCTTTCCTGTAGAATGATGCGGGATGTTGTTTTTACAAAAGCAGTGATGGAATGGAATATTAAAGCATAAACTGAGCGTTAACTTTTGCAAACACGCAAATTTCTAACTCAGTGACCTTGACCTTTGGGGTTAGCAGGCACCATGGGATTTCTGTAGAATGATGTGGGATGTTGTTACAAATGCATATATGGAATATTAAAGCATAAACTGAGTGTTGACTTTTCCAAATATGGAAATTTCTAATTCAGTGACCTTGACCTTTGGGGTTAGCGGGCACCATGGGCTTTCTGCAGAATGAAGCGGGATGTTGTTACAAATGCATGTATGGAATATTAAAGCATAAACTGAGCGTTAACTTATCCAAACACGAAAATTTCTCTAAGCCAGTGACCTTGACCTTTGGCGTTAGAGGGCATCATGGGCTTTCTGTAGAATGATGCGGGATGTTGTTACAAATGCATGTATGGAATATTAAAGCATAAACTGAGCCTTAACTTTTCCAAACACGGAAATTTCTAAGTCAGCGACCTTGACCTTTGCGGTTTGCGGGCACCATGGGCTTTCTGTAGAATGATGCGGGATGTTGTTACAAATGCATGTATGGAATATTAAAGCATACATAAATTGAGCGTTAACTTTTCCAAACACGGAAATTTCTAAGTCAGCGACCTTGACCTTTGGGGTTTGCGGGCACCATGGGCTTTCTGTAGAATGATGCAGGATGTTGTTACAAATGCATGTATGGAATATTAAAGCATAAACTGAGCGTTAACTTTTCCAAACACGGAAATTTCTAAGTCAGTGACCTTGACCTTTTGGGTTAGCGGGCAACATGGGCTTTCTGTAGAATTATGCGGATGTTGTTACAAATGCATGTATGGAATATCAAAGCATAAACTGAGCGTTTAACTTTTCCAAACACGGAAATTTATTTCTAAGTCAGTGACCTTGACCTTTGGGGTTAGCGGGCACCATGGGCTTTCTGTAGAATGATGCAGGATGTTGTTACAAATGCATGTATGGAATATTAAAGCATAAACTGAGCATTAACTTTCCAAACACAGAAAGTTCTAAGTCAGTGACCTTGACCTTTGGCGTTAGCGGGCATCATGGCTTTCTGTAGAATGATGCGGGATGTTGTTACAAATGCATGTATGGAATATTAAAGCATAAACTGAGCGTTAACTTTTCCAAACGAATATTAAAGCATAAACTGAGCCTTAACTTTTCCAAACACGGAAATTTCTAAGTCAGTGACCTTGACCGTTGGGGTTTGCGGGCACCATGGGCTTTCTGTAGAATGATGCGGGATGTTGTTACAAATGCATGTATGGAATATTAAAGCATAAACTGAGCGTTAACTTTTCCAAACACGGAAATTTGTAAGTCAGTGACCTTGACCTTTGGGGTTAACGGGCAACATGGGCTTTCTGTAGAATGATGCGGGATGTTGTTACATATGCATGTATGGAATATTAAAGCATAAACTGAGCGTTAACTTTTCCAAACACGGAAATTTCTAAGTCAATGACCTTGACCTTTGGGGTTAGCGGGCACCATGGGCTTTCTGTAGAATGATGCAGGATGTTGTTACAAATGCATGTATGGAATATTAAAGCATAAACTGAGCATTAACTTTTCCTTTTAAACACGGAAAGTTCTAAGTCAGTGACCTTGACCTTTGGCGTTAGCGGGCATCATGGGCTTTCTGTAGAATGATGCGGGATGTTGTTACAAATGCATGTATGGAATATCAAAGCATAAACTGAGCGTTAACTTTTCCAAACACGGAAATTTCTAAGTCAGTGACCTTGACCTTTGGGGTTAGCGGGCACCATGGGCTTTCTGTAGAATGATGCAGGATGTTGTTACAAATGCATGTATGGAATATTAAAGCATAAACTGAGCATTAACTTTTCCAAACACAGAAAGTTCGAAGTCAGTGACCTTGACCTTTGGCGTTAGCGGGCATCATGGGCTTTCTGTAGAATGATGCGGGATGTTGTTACAAATGCATGTATGGAATATTAAAGCATAAACTGAGCGTTAACTTTTTCTTTTCAAACACGGAAATTTGTAAGTCAGTGACCTTGACCTTTGGGGTTAACGGGCAACATGGGCTTTCTGTAGAATGATGTGGGATGTTGTTACATATGCATGTATGGAATATTAAAGCATAAACTGAGCATTAACTTTTGCAAACACAGAAATTTCTAAGTCAGCGACCTTGACCTTTGGGGTTAGTGGGCACCATGGGCTTTCTGGAGAATGATGTGGGATGTTGTTACAAATGCATGTATGGAATATTAAAGCATTCCATTGAGGGAAACAGAAGTTACAATGAATTAACCTGAGCGTTAAGTTTTAGAAACAGAGCTAAACGTAAAAACTTAACGTTGAATGCATGTGAAAAGTAGGTCAATCAACCATGAAAACTAGGTCAAGGTCACATGGGCTCCCTCTGTGTGAGATGGTTACACCACAGTGTTAATGTATACCAAGTATGGAGGTCGTAGATGTTATAATTTTCTGGAAACTGACCTAAACGCAAAAACTTAACGTGAAATGTTGACGCCGCCGCCGACGACGCCGCCGACGCCGCCGACGGAAAAGCTATGCCTATGTCCCGCTTCTGCTAAAGCAGCCGGGACAAAAAACGCTAGTTATTGTTCAATATTATTTTCGGTTACATTCAATATACGCCTAAATGATATAAATTGTGATTGACTTGTCTGAATGATTGAGTTTATTGATTTTGTACCTAAGAACATGTGCGTTTTTTCACGCAAAATATTTACAGAAACTGTGATATTTACTATAAATGACGTTGAAAATTGACAAAATTTTCATAGCAAATGCAGAAAAATCCTTATTTGCAATGTAAATTTTGTTAACTTTCGACGTCATTTACGGAAATTATCGTAAATTCTGTAAATATTTTTCATGAGATATCGCACATATTCTTAGGTACAAAATCACATGACGTGTCAGGTTTTTTTCCACCCTTTTGGGGGGAACATGACCCATACCCTTGGAATTGTGAATTTTCGCGGCATTTTCGTCCAAATTGAGAAAAATATAATATTTTAGAAAAAATCAGTATTAACTTTAACTCAACTCTTTAAGATCCACTGAAGGAAGAGTAGTTCTGAGTACACAACTATAATTACATTGCATTGCATTAGACTTATCACAACTGTAGCCTATTTCATCAACATTGCAAAGTATACTTTACTAGCAAAGTATACTTTGAGGGAGTAATCATTTATTTTTCCTGAAATGCATTATTTCATATAGAACTAACAAATGCATATATTTCATGATTAAAAGTATGCAGAATTATTATACTGAATTTATTACATTATCACAGCCATGTGATAATGTAATAAATTCAGTATAATAAAAATTAATAAATTTTTAAAAAAATTGAAAATGTCTCCCTCAAAGTATACTTTGCTACTAAAGTATACTTTGCAATGTTGATGAAATAGGCTACTGGTCTCATATGGGAATACAACAATATACACAGGTCTGAATGTGGGGATTAACTAAATACGGTCTACACTCCAACTCTCTTAGGTCAAACTACTGACAACTCACTAAGTGAATTATTGGTCACAAGTACATGTTTTCCCATATAATAACTCTCGTAAACTCAAATTATTTTCCTCAGACCCATAGATTTTGAGTAAACAAGTGTACTGTTCGTGCAAAAATTACACCACCATAATCATGACCAATTGGCGAATGATGTGCCGGCTGATCTGGGTCTACACTGGTTGTAAAGGCTGTAAGCCCCATTTCTAAAGTCAGTCACAATTATGAAACTACAGTGGAACCTCTCTAAATCGGACACCAAGTAAACACCGGTGATCTTGTTATTGAGTTTCTTGGCCATTTATCTCAGGTGATAATGTCTGTTCGTCATCGCATAGCGCACAATTATGGCTCAGAATGATCAAATGCCTGATTTACAATGAAACCTCTCTAAGCCGGACACCCTGGGGATTTCCCAGGGTGTTCGGCTTAGAGGTTCCACTGTATTCCAACAGCTCACCAACGCTACTTGTTCCGAGACAACACCAGTCGCAAACAGAAGCCATACATACTGAAGCATCATTCT
>CM055276.1:62510912-62584145 GCA_029237695.1 Conchocele bisecta | reverse complement strand
ATCATTACCTCCCTGGTGTTTTTGCTATGCTTTGCGCATTCATACCTATAAGGCTACCAGTATAATTACAAATCACTAGGGTTTGAGGAGCCTAAACTAGGGTTTAAGCTCCAAACCATGTCTAAGGAATGATTGTGCATTTGGCTTGCCATCGGTTTGGGCAGTCCAAACTGGGGTTTGAGCTCAAACCGTGGTTTAAGCTATCAGAAACCCTTCTTTGAGAGTCTAAACGGTTTTTTGAGCCGCCAAGTGCATAATAATTGCACAAACCAGGGTTTAAGAAAACTTCCATTTGGGATCTCAACTGTCAGTTTAAGCCCAAACTAGGGTTTAGGGAGCTTACACTAGGGTTTAAGCTCCAAACCATGGTTTAAGAATTATTGTGAATTCCCTAAACCCCAGTTTGAGAGTCTAAACCATGGTTTAAGCTCTCAAACGCCAGTTAGAACAATTAGTGCATTTGGCTAGAAACTGCCGTTTGAGGTCGTAATCCAATAAAAAGCCTAAACCCTAGTTTAGACTCAAACCACAGTTTAAGAAAAAAACTGCCAATCGTGATCCCAAATGGTAGTTTTCTTAAACCTTGGTTTGAGCAATTATTGTGCACTTGGTGATAGAAACCACCGTTTAGACTCTCAAACTAGGGTTTCTGATAGCTTAAACCACGGTTTGAGCTCAAACCCATGTTTGGACTGCCCAAACCCTATAGTTTAGGCTGGCCAAATGCACAATAATTCACTAAACCCCAGTTTGAGAGTCTAAACCATGGTTTAGGCCCTCAAACCCTAGTTTGAGCAATTATTGTGCACTTGGCGGCAGAAACCACCGTTTAGACTCTCAAACTATGGTTTCTGATAGCTTAAACCATGGTTTGAGCTTAAACCAGGGTTTAGGCTCAATGTATGGTTTTCATTGAACGAAAATGTTCTCAATGTCTAGTTTTGATTGGCCGACAGAAATTCCTTCCCGCTGGAAGCATAGTTATCATTGGTCGGATAATTTGGAAAGTCTGGTTTTACTTAGCTAATGCGTTTTAGCGCGTCTGCAACAACAATTGAATGTTACAATAGTGACAAAAATTAACAAAGGATATTTTAATAATTGCAAAAATAATGTTGTCTTATCATCAGACGAATATTAACATGTTTTCTTACTCTCTTGCCCGTCATAATCATCATATTTTCCTAATTTATAAACAGTAGCTGCATACTATAGGTGCGAAACTGTGACGTCAGTTAAGATGAGTGGCCTTAGAACATATGTTTCCAGTGTATACCCTACTCATAATAATTATTGTACTTTTACATTCAGCAGATTGTTGCTAATAAATATAACAAATGCTGTATGACTCAACGACCACCAGCGTATGGCCTGATCAGACAGCCGGGAAGCGCAGTGTGATATTGGGCTATACTGGTGGGCTATATCGTAAGGTACTTGCTGTATAATCACCAATTGACAATACACATTCGGGTATCACACCTTGGCGCAAACAATGGATTAAAATGTCATAAACGCAGTAATTATCAATCCACGCTGATCGGAATATCGACAATCGGTAGATCAGTATAGTCCTGATCGACTTGCATATATTCACAGGCTGCTGAGAATATCACCAAATTGTAGACCAGTGTATTGCCTGATCAGCATGCTCATCAACTTGGGACGACCACACTATCGCTAATATGTACAACAGTGTAGTCCCTGAGCAGCAGACATATCTAGCTAGGTTGATCAGACTATCAATAATCTGTACACCGGTGTAGTCCCTGAGCAGTCGGCATATCCAGTTGGGTTGATCAGACTATCAGTAATCTGTACACCGGTGTAGTCCCTGAGCAGCAGGCATATCTAGTTCGGTTGATAAGACTACTTACTTACTTACTGGCGTTCACCATTTACACCATCACACCAGCCACAGCAATGAAGGACGCTGTTTTTCTGAGCTCCTCCATCTTTCCATACAACTTCTCTTCTAGGGTGCTGATCTCTGGCAATATGCTTTTTCTTCTCTGCTCTAACAGGGGGCATCTTTGCAGTATATGCTCTGTAGTCTGCTCTTCCATACAGCAAGTGCATCTTGGAGATGGGGACAACTTCAGTTTTGCATACATGTGGGAATTTAGCCTGTTGTGTCCCGTGCGTAGCCTTATTATTATGACTTGTTCCCATCTGTCTAGTAGGTGGTAGACATCTTTGGTTGGCTTTGGCTTCGTCAGTGTCTTTGTCACTGTTGCTTTCTCCTCATCAGTAACACAATTATGTGGCTGGTCACCTTTGGCTCCTAGCTTGGCCAACTTGTCCGCCTTCTCATTCCCAGGAACCCCACAGTGTGCTGGAATCCACTGCAACGACACTTTTTTATTCTGGCATAAAGTGTGTAACTGTCTGGAAAGAGATGGTATTTTGGCATTGCTCAAGGCCTGTAGGACTGACAGAGCATCTGTTAGTATGACCACCTGATGGCAGTCCTCAGCAGACTCTTCAATAATTGTTGTCGCCTTCATGATGGCCTCCACTTCTGCTTTGTAGTTGGTACAGTGCTTTCCTGTAGATATGCTAACCGTTTCTGTCTTCACAGTGGCGTACAAGACGAAAATACCAGCTCCCCCATCTTGAATTGCAGCTGTCGCTGAACCGTCTGTGTACACATGGGTCCATGTCTCCAATGGGTAGTTATCGAAGATCATGGCTTGTTTGAGGGACTTCTTGATGATCTCGTCCTGTTCTCCCGGCAAAAGTCATGGGATAGTTGTGTTAATACTGATGTTGGACAGGTCATATCTCCATACTTCTGGTAGTTCGGACTTTTCAAGAGGAGCCGTCGGTGGTCCAAGTTGGGCAGCATTTGTTCTTGTCAACTTCTTCGACTCGTGTACATAGCTGCTTTCTTTTCAGACGATTCTTTGTCAGGCTCCTCAGTTTTATTTTCATGGGATGATCTGGCAGGAACTGATACTGGCTTGGTTGTTAGAGCCTTGGCATCTCTCCTTTTGCTGAGTGGTGGAATGGCAGTGATTTCCTCCATGGCCTTAACTGGAGTTGACCGCATTGCTCCGGTGATAATTCGTATGGCCTGGTTCTGGATCTTGTCTAGTATGTGCTGATTGGTTTTGGTAGTTGTCATCCATGTTGAGGAAGCATACTCGAGATGGGGCCTGATTGTACCCAGGTATACTGTCTTTAGTATGGTCTCATGCGATCCCCAGTTGGTACCAGCTAATTTCCGAAGTATAGCTAGTTTCCTGCGGGCCTTTGCTTCAGCATTTGCTATGTGGAGCTTTCATGTAAGCCGTCTGTCGAAAGTCACTCCAAGGTATGTTGCCTCTTCCATATGTGTCAATGTCGTGCCACTGATCTTTATAGGACAGGCTTTCTGTTTAGGTGACAGAGTGAATAGGGTAGTAGATGACTTCTCTGTATTCACCTGCACGCACCATTCATCTGCCCATGCGGATAGCTTGTCGGCGGCTTGTTGCATCCTGTAAGTTGCAGTTGATGCAAACTCCTCGGAACACCAGAGCGCGAGGTCGTCTGCATATAGGGCAGCCTTAACTCCCTTTGGCAAGTCCGATAACAGGTCGTTGATGAAAAGGAGAAATAGGGTGGGCGACAGTACTCCTCCTTGGGGGACACCATGTCTCTGTAGGAATTTGTGGCTAGTAGTCCCATCAACACTTACTCTAGCCTTCCTGTTGAAGAGGTATGACTTTACCCATTTGTACATAGTGCCTCCCACTCCATTCCGCTGTAGCTTTACGAGCATACCTTCTGTCCAGACCTTGTCGAATGCACTTTGGTGATCAACCCAAGTTACTAGGGTTACTTTCTTTTCTTGAAAAACGTCTTCGATCTCCTGGGCAAGGTATGTCGTCTGGTCTTCAGTCGAGCGGAATTTCCTGAAGCCAGCCTGTTGGTGGGCCAGAAGTTGGTTTGTCTCCAGATACCATAGTTGATCTATAGTTTTTCCTACCACGCTGGTGAGACTGATGGGGCGATAGCTGGATGCTTTCTTGCGATCCTTTCCAGGTTTAGGGATAGGAATCATGGTTGCCTCTCTCCAAATTTGCGGGAGTCTGCCTTCTCTCCAGCTGTGGTTGTAGATTGCAAGGAGGGTGTGTATTGTAAAAGAGCCGAGGTGGGTCAACATCTCGTTGGTGATGCCGTCCGGTCCCGGCGACTTCTTGGCCTTGAGCTGTTTCAGGGCTATTGTAGCTCACTTAGTGTGAGGCCCTTCTCCATTACATCTTCTTCTGATCTCCTGCTGCGCCTTTCTCTCTCATCTCTTCTTGCCTCTCTCTGCTGTTCTCTGCTGATAGGAATGTTACTGACATCTTCGTAATTGTCAGCTAACCTGTTTGCTGCTTGTTTGCCTGTCAGCAGAGTATCATTTTCTACCAGTGTTGTTGGGCTCCTGCTGCTGCCCCCTTCGTCATTCAGCTGTTTGATGAGTTTGCATAGCTTTGTACCATCCTTTTCCAGGTTGAGAGATGCAGTTTTCTCTTTCCAGCTTTTTCTTCTGGCCTGGATCTTGGCTTTTAGGAACTTGGCCTTGGTTTGTTGGAGGGCAATGTTGTTTTCTTGAGAGGGATTTGTTTCTGCCTCCCGCCTGGCCTCCGATAAATTGTTCTGAAGAACTTCCAGATCGTTGCTCCAGTATGGCTTGTAGTCCCTCCTAGATCCCCGCGGAATGCTCTTGTGTGCGGCTTTGAGAATGGCAGCATTGAAGTCTTTGTTGACTCGGTCGATGTCTCTGCCTTCCACTCCACTCTTATCTCTCTGCAGAGGTCATCTGTGAGCTCCTTGTATGAACTCCAATCAGCCTTCTTGTAGTTCCATCGAGGAAAACTTGGTTCCTGTGCGACATTGTACTGCATGGTGAGGTAAACGGGACGATGGTCACTACCTCCCAGTTGATCACCTACCTCTCTAGAGAGAGTACTGTGTATATCGTCAGTGCAGAAACCAAGATCAGGAGTGGAAGTGGAATGCCATCGTCTAGAGTAAAAAGTAGGTTGATCATCAGGATTGTTTATCAGTTGGAGGTTATGCTCATCCTGCCAGGTCTCAACCTCTTCTCCACGTCTGTCTATATGGTCATATCCCCAGCTCTGTGAGTGGCTGTTGAAGTCACCTACAACTAGGCAGTTTGTATCTTCAACAGGGATGGTGTCCAGGGATAGAGGTCTGTCATTTGGGGAGTATAGGTTGACAACTTGCATAACCTTGTTGCTCAATTTGAGGCACAACACCTGGTATTTGGAGTCTTCCATGTGCACACTGGTTTGGGTGGCTGCAAAGTTGTTCCTAACCAGTGTAAGGATTCCTCCTTTTCTCCTTCCCAACCTGTCACAACGGAAGCACTGGTAGCCTCTAACCTTGAAGAATTTGGTACCGAAAGGTGAGTCTCTTGGATGCAGCAGACGTGTATGTCCTTTTCAAAAAGGATATTCTCCAATTCAGTTTTCTTATTGAAGAGTCCCTCTGCATTCCTTTGTCTCTCCCGAGGCTTAAACCACAAGGCAGTGGTTGTTATTTGACCCATAACTGGGGGTCTGTTCATGGACATCAGGGCATGTCCATACGCCGATGGGCCATGCATGCCTCATGTCTGGGGGCAGACCTCCTCCGAGTCCCCTGCAGTTCAGCTTGAGGCCGCGAGGTGCTCAATTACCGTGTGTCGCCAACGAGGAGGCACTGCTAAGGGCTTGTCTACAGAGAGGCTATGTACTGGCACAGAAGACTTACGCACTCGGCTTCCTATTCGCCAAAGGCTAGCCAGTGGCAGAGGCTGAAAGCGGAAGGTGACAAGCACACAACACACAGCACTCCACACTAGACGCATCAGCAGACCCAATTGACACACGGTTGATAAGACTATCAGTAATATGTACACCGGTGTAGTCCCTGATCAGGAGGCATATCTAGATAAGTTGTTCAGACTATCGGTAATCTGTACACCTGTGTAGTTCCTGAGCAGCCGTCATATCTAGCTAGGTTGATCAGACTATCAGTAATATGTACACCGGTGCTAGGTTGACCAGACTATCGGTAATCTATACACCGGTGTAGTCCCTGAGCAGCCGGCATATCTAGCTAGGTTGATCAGACTATCGGTAATCTGTACACCGGTGTAGTCCCTGAGCAGCCGGCATATCTAGCTAGGTTGACCAGACTATCGGTAATCTGTACACCGGTGTAGTCACTGATCAGGCGGCATGTTAGGTTGATCAAACTATCGGTAATCTGTACACCAGTGTAGTCCCAGAGCAGCCGGCATATCTAGTTGGGTTGATCAGACTATCAGTAATATGTACACCGGTGTAGTCCCAGAGCAGCCGGCATATCCAGTTGGGTTGATCAGGCTATCAGTAATCTGTACACCGGTGTAGTCCATGAGCAGCCGGCATATCTACTAAGGTACACCGGTGTATTCCCTGATCAGGCGCCATATCTAGCTAGGTTGATCAGGCTACCGACACTATATATTAGCCAATATATGAATACTTGTTTGTTGTATATTATGAATTTTTTAAATTTTAGTAAAATAATATCATCAATAATAATAAACAGCAAACAAATGTTTTATTCATCCCGGGAATTAATGAAGGTTTTTTTGTCCACCCTGTACAAATCATGAAGGGGGTTATGTCCACCCTGTACAAATCATGGAGGGGGTTATGTCCACCCTGTCAAAATCATGACGGGAGATTTGTCCATGTTGTCATTTTCACATGAAGGGGGGTTATGTCCAAGGGTCTTTTTTTTTTCCAACATTCATATATTATACGAGCGTAGTCCCTGATCAGGCGGCATATCTTAGCTAGGTTGATCAGGCTACCGACACTATGTATATCAGTGTAGACCCTGATCAGGTGGCACATCTAGTCAGGTTGATCAGGCTATCGACACTATGTACATCACTGTAGTCCCTGATCAGGCGGCACAGCTAGTTAGGTTGATCAGGCTATCGACACTATGTACATAAGTGTAGTCCCTGATCAGGCGACACATCTTGCTATGTTGATCAAACTACTGACACTATGTATACCAACGTCCCTAATCAGCATCCATATCTAACTAGGTTGACCAGACAACCGACACCATGTACTGCAGCACATGCACTAGTAGTCCCTGATCAGCTTGCATATTTACCAAGGCTGATTAGACTACCGGCAATATATACATCAGTGTAGTCCCTAATCAGTTTGGGAGACGAATTCATATAAGCTTCACGCTTGTTTTCATATCCCTGTCATTGTTTACCTTGTATTGTACCATATACTGTCGAATAAATATTGTTTAAACTAATCAGTTTGGATACAGTGGGGATTCTACTTAGAGTAAATTAAATATTTTTTGGCTGACATAAATAATTATTTTTTATGGCAATATTTTTCAAAAATTATGCTCGGTTTGTAATTACAGTTTTCAACAAGCTGAATAAGATAATTCAATTATTATGCTCTGTCGCTATACTATGAGACTACACAAGTTACAATTTTTGGCGGTGAGCAAATTTTTTTTTTATGTAAATTCAGCAGTAATTGCCAATATAAATTAAATAGATGCTTAATTACTTTCTGCAACAAACCAGAAGAAGATCATTAAAATTATACTTGGTTTGTAAGATCTGAGACTTACAAATAGAATATTTTGTCGGCCGACATAAATAATTATTTTTTATGAATGCGATATTTTGCACAAATTATGCTTGGTTTGTAAGAATTGAGACTTCACAAATGAAATAGTTGTCGGCCGGCATAGTAAATAATTAATTTTTTATGAATATTTAGCCATTAGAAATTAAATTGATGCATAACTAGTGTCTTCGACTAATGAAATTCAGTTGTTGCCTAATTAATTTAAACTGTTATTTAATTAGAGTTTTAGACAAGTTGAATAAGATAATTCAATCTTCTGGAAATATAATATTTATTATGCTCGGTCGGTATACTATGATACTTCACAAGTTATATTTTTTTGTGGTCAGAAAAAATAATTATTTTTCATTTAAATTCAGCAGTTTGCCAATATAAATTAAACAAATGCTTAATTACTCTCTGCAACAAACCACGGAGAAGAAGATCATTAATTATTTTGCAAAAATTATGGTCGGTTTGTAAGATTTGAGACTTCACAAATTAAATATTTAGTCGGCCGGCATACATAGTTGAAGTTCAAGTTAGCATTCTTAAAAATTACGTATTTTTGCCGACAGCGAAACAATTTAACCGCAACAATTTCAGCAACATTAAGTAATTTTCGAGACTGCTAACTTGAAATTCAAGTTGAAATTCAAGTTAATTCAATTAATTATGCTATTAATTTAAATTCAGCTGTATTCCATTCTCATATCATACCGACCGAGCATAATTAAATTTGAATACAGCTGAATGTATAGCATACTTAATTGAATTAACTTGAATTTCAAGATAGCATTTCTAAAAATTACTTATTTTTGCTGACTGCCAAAGAATTAACTTGCGAAATCTCATATCATCAACTTCAATGAATACTCTCCAACGCCTCGTCGGACATCTACTGGAGAGGGATTAAAAACTGTGCACGGCGGAGTGTGAATTTCTAGGCGTGGAACTCTGGGAGCGACTGGACGGATAACTTGAATGCGTCCAGGCTCAGCGCTGATACGACAGTAGATGGCAAAGCATTCCATAATGGTACAGTTCGTGGGAAAAAGGAATGTAGGTAGACGTTCACACGGCAGTGAGGTTGCAGAAACTTGTGATTGTTACTGTTGCGTGTAGACCTAACCAATGTTGGTGTAGGTAGGTAGGTAGCAGGTACTGCAACAAGTCCATGGACCACGCGGTAGAGTAGGACAACGTCATAACGTTGGCGACGTTGTTGTAAGGATGACCATTGGAGAGATGTAATAATAGATGAGACACAATCCGGTTTATGAGGATTGAAAGGTTTACTGGCGACAAATCTTGCAGCGTTTCGTTGAACTTGTTCAATTTGCTTTATCTGAGTTTGTTGCTGGGGGTTCCAAATTGGTGATGAATATTCCAATTTAGGGCGTACGAGTGTTTGATAAGCTCTTTCTTTCACCGCTAGTGGGCAAGCTTTCAAGTTTCTCTTAATGAATCCCAACGTCTGTGAAGCTTTGCTTGTAATTTTATCGATGTGCGTGTTATATTTCAAATTATCGCTTAATTCAACGCCAAGGTATGGATGATGTTTTACGACATCAAGAGATTCTCCATTCATAGTATAGTTAAACTGTTTTTTATTTGAAGAGTTTGAAAAGTTCATAATGGCACATTTTTGAACATTAAATTCCATCTGCCACGATTACTCCACTCTACTAAGCGATTCAGGTCATCCTGCAGTAACCGTTGATCTTCGGGAGTGATAATTGGACGATATAATACACAGTCGTCAGCGAAAAGACGGACTGTTGAGGAAATACTGTTGGCTATGTCATTGATGTACAGTAGAAACAAACAGGGTCCGAGGACTGTCCCCTGCGGCACCCCAGACGTGACTTGTGAAGAAGCGGAAGTCGCATCCTGAACCACGACTTTCTGGCTCCGACCTGATAAGAACGAGTCAATCCACTGTCTAGTGTTATTACGTATGCCGTCAAAATCGAGTTTGGAAGATAGACGTTGATGCGAGACTTTATCAAAAGCCTTAGAGAAGTCTAAAATAGCCATGTCGACCTGATTACCAGTATCAATGTGTTTAGAGAGATCGTCCGTAGTGAGAAGTAGTTGCGATTCACATGAACGTTTTTGGCGAAATCCATGTTGGTTATCATGCAGTATACTCTGAGAGTCCAAGTGTGACATTACTTGCGAGACAACGATATGTTCAAGCATTTTAAATGCGACGGCAGTCAAGGAAACAGGACGATAATTATAGCCGGTTTTGAACGGTCACCTTTTTTGAAAATAGGCACAACGTTGGCTGTTCTCCAGTCCATTGGAACGACACCAGTGTTCAATGAAAGTTGAAATATATGTTGTAGTATGGATGCAACGACATCACAGTTCCTCTTGAATATAATGATTAAATAGGTATCTTATCTGGACCAGTTGCTTTCTCGTTCAAACGGTTGATACTATTAATGACGCCTTTAAGTGTGACGATAATAGTCGACATAGACTTAAATGGAGAAGATCCCATGTTGGGGATGTTTGATAAGTTTTCTTTTGTAAAAACAGAAGTAAATTGATCATTCAACATGTCAGCTTTTGTTTGGGCTGTGTCAGCTATATTGCCGTTGGAATTCAGTGTGCTTATTCCTGCGGAGTCTTGTTTCCTGCTCTTAATATATTTCCAAAAGTTCTTGGAATTCTGGTCCTTATCAGGATCCAACATATCATTCAAGTACATGTGGTATGATTTCCGTAGTTTATATTTGATTTCTTTCTTTATGTTCTGGTAAGTATCATTTAAGGTTGTAGAGTTAGTACATACTATTCTACGTAGTTTAGTATACAGTTTATTACGTTTATTTATGAGTTTTCTGATTTCATTCGTCATCCAAGGAAATGAAATACCGACAGAGCTAAAATTATGGTCAGATTGTAAGATTTGAGACTTCACAAATAAAATATTTTGCCGGCTGGCATGAATAATTAATTTCTATGAACATGACGAATGTGATATTTTGCAAGACTTATGCCGTGCCAGTGCTCGGTTTGTAAGATTTTAGAACTTGAATCTCAAGTTAGCAGTCCCGTTAGCAGTCCCGAAAATTACTTAATGTTGCTGAAATTGTTGTGGTTAAATTGTTTCGCTGTCAGCAAAAATACGTAAGTTTTAGGAATGCTAACTTGAACTTCAAGTTACTTCAATTAATTATGCTATAAATTCAGGTGTATTCAAATTTATTTATGATCGGTCGGTATGATATGAGATTTCGCAAGTTCAATTTAAATTCTTTGGCAGTCAGCAAACATAAGTAATTGTTAGGAATGCTAACATGAAATTGGGGTTTGAGCGTCTAAACCATGGTTTAGACTCTCAAACTGGGGTTTTGTGAATTATTGTGCATTTGGCGAGCCCAAACTAGGGTTTGATGAGCCTAAACTAGGGTTTAAGCTCCAAACCATGGTTTAAGTAATTATTGTGCATTTGGCTTGCCATAGTAGTCTCTAATCAGACTGCAGGATTCCACAGGCTGACTTAAGGCAGTGATTGAAATACATTATACTTCACATCATGTCCTTATTACAGCTTACTGGCGTATAAATCAGTGAATTAAGTGCAGAACTTTCTGATCTGGTCTATCCTGTTCGCAATAGCATTTCCACTATTTACAATACACTGTGAACGTACATGTCTTAATATGTACAGCCAACGTGGATTGGAGTTTTACATCTGTCCAACATAGAGTGAATGAAAGTCATCCCGAAAATTCACATTACAATTGTTACAGGTTAAAATTGGCAATATTCTCATGTACTGTACAGGGCGCATGATAATATTATTGGACTATATCATAATATAAACTACATAGCTAAATTTTAGTAAACATGTAAATCCGCGGACATATTCGGGAGGGTTTAAGGTACGAATATGTCCACAGGAAACGATTATGTCCGCAGTGACTTTGGGGGTCGTCTCGAGGTGTTCTGTGACTTTTTAATATACATGCAGCTATATAGTTTATGGATTCTGAGTTAATCTAAACGATGCTTAAACAGTGTAATACTATATGTTCTATTGCTACAATGTCTATTAAAACGTATGCTCAGAATAGTAGCTGCAAACATAGCTAATTGTTTAGTACTGGTATATATCCATTAGTAGACCAAATGAGCTGGCAGCGTAGGCACTGACCAGACAGCCAGAATCTTGGGCTATGCTATCAGCTTTTTGTATCCCATAATAAATCATATATTCGCCAATATATCTAAAGCACGAACCGACACGGAACAACTTGTTCATTTACGCAGTCTGATAGTGGCATATCATAGTCCGTATTGAATGACGACACACCCTTTGCAATGCCCTTAATCCAACATTTTGATTCACATTCAAATATAGCTGATCAATCGATACTCCATTCGATAATAAACAAAGATGCTATTTGCGTAATATATGTGACTGTGCAGGTTGCTAGTGTTTTACAATATAGTGTTTGCAGGAAGAATGACTGCAATGAGCCCTCAACACTTTCAGCTAGCCTGGCCGGTTCTACGCTGGTAGCACATGCCATTGTACAGTTTGTGGGGCTGGGATAGTTATGGTCAATTCCATAATTACGTGGTCTATGGCGCGTATAATCACCATTGCGTAATCGCGACGGAATAAGGAAATGGTGATCGATACACTTTACAGTTATCGCGTCAGTACATGGGAATTAAGGGAACCACAGTTAAGAACCAGCAGCGTTGATCAGTCACCACCTCGTCACACAGCCATTATAACTGCTTTTTACATCATAATTTATAAATTAGAGTTTGCACACTATAAGTCAGTCGTAATAGCAGATGCGATCGATTTCTTTACAATATCATGGTCGCTTAATTCTATGCTGGTAGCATGAGTGTTGCACATGCTATGCTATGCTATGTTCTATGCTGGTTGCATGCTGTGACAAGGAGCTAGCGGTCAAGTCGACCGTTCATAATTAAGTGATTTATGGCCACTGCTTAACACCACTGCGGTGTGACTGATAGTAATTATGATGGATGGATGATGATGGATGGATGGATGGATGGATGGCACCTGCTATTTGAATGGGTTGCACTGAATCAGGTAACACAAATCCTTCACTACAGACCATACTTTATTTAATATCTCAGCAACTACTGCAATTTTGACGGGATATAGGGTAGATACCAGAGAAAAAAATGAATAGCAACACCTGCCGATGTCCCCATACTCATAGATTTAGCTGTTCATGAGTTATTTTAAGAAAACCTACATTTTGCAGGACATAAGGAAAGATGGCTTTTCAGTTTTGGGTTTCCTAACGGATGTTAAGATTGTTAATTTATAATTAAATATGTGTGTAACGCAACTGTAAGCCCAGCAGTATACCCAACATACAGGTAAGTCGAATGTGTGAAAGTAAAATGTTGGGAGAGTGAGACAGTATAGACAGACCAAAAATCAAAATGTTGGGAAAGTGAGATACAACCGGAGATACATGTAACACTCAAAATGGATTATCTAACCTATATGTAAAATTCCTATATTATAATTACATATTATTGACAAGATATTGCATTACAATTATATTTGTTAATGAGTACTGTAAGATACAAACAACACAGTGCTAACTATAGCAAGGCAAGTTCGTGCTTAGTTCTATCGGATGGGGACTTAAATAGTCGGTCCCGACATGCAAGGTCATCGAGCCAGTGCCGTCGTTAAATTCATTTACATTTCACAAAACTTTCCATACCTACTTAATTTAAAGAACATATTTCGACTGCATTACAACTGATAATGTCCGTTTTATCCTCGAATTTATTATTAAATTAAGTGGTTATGAGACGGTTAATTTAACCTAGCTAGTTCAGTCTCATTTCGCATTGTGCACGTATGTCAGACCGAAAGAAGACAACACTGACCATGTTTAACAATTATAAAACTAACAATATACTATTTGCGCAATATAATTTACTGTGCCGGTTAAAAGTGTTTTACAATATATTTTTCGATTGGAAGATTGACCACAATGAGCCCTAAATATCAATAGCATGGCCGGTTCTATGCTGGTAGCACCTGCCATTGTACAGTTTGTGGGGCTTGAGTTACTTGTAAACTGATTTTTGAAACTGATTTTGGAAACTGATTTTGCGGTGGTCAATTCAATAATTACATGGATTATGGCGCGTATAATCACCATTGCGTAATCACGACGGATTAAAGTAAACATGACTTGAATTACAATCATATGGCGGCTAGTCAAGGCAACGTTGAAAACAAAATATTTTGGAAATCGGCTCCGAAATCTCGCTGTAGCGATTAGCAATTATTTAAAGGTAGATGCCCACTCAGTATAGGCACACATTGTTCTTTATAGGAATTAAATACGTGTATAAGTAACGATTTGTCTTTGATATTACTACTGTTCGCAGATGAAATGGTCATACTTGGTAAATCGCCTGATGATTTACAGCAGAGCTTAAATTTGTTAAATGACTATTGTGATAAGTGGGGCATAGAAGTAAATAGTGACAAAACAAAGATAATGATATTTAGAAAAAGAGGCCCTACTAGGGTTAATGAAGTATGGACATATAATGGTCGGGGCATTGAAGTTGTGAATGATTTCAGTTACTTAGGAATGGTATTTAATTATACTGGATCATTTGTATTGAACAACCAGGCACTGAGTGTGAAATGTCTAAAGGCTATGAATGTGTTACTGATGAATGTTCGAAAACACAAGATTCCTCCGAAATGCCTGGGCCAGCTATTTGACGCCTTTGTCTCATCAACGCTAAATTATGCTTGTGAAGTTTGGGGTTTTAGTAAATCAAAAGAGCTTGAACAAATTCAGCTCAAATTCTGCAAGTCTGTCCTGGGTGTCAAGGCGTCAACTAGCAACGCAGGCATTTATAGGGAACTGGCACGTTACCCATTGTATATACAGAGATACATACGAATTGCAAAATATTTGGGCAAGCCGATCAGTACTGACAATTGTATCTTACATAACTTGTATATTGCTACTATGAGGGAAGCGGATGATAGTAAAACAAATTGGGTATCAAGGTTAAAAGACTTGTTATATATATTCGGTTTTGGAGATGCTTGGTTAAATCAGCGAACAATTGACCATAGTGCGTTTGTATGCGTATTCAAACAACGTATACTAGACTGTTTCATACACAAGTGGAGAGAAGATGTTGAGGCCAATAACGTAATGACATTCTACAAACATATAAAAGTGAATTTTGAATTTGAGAACTATTAATGCATTGTGTACACTCATGAGCTAAGGAAGTACCTAACTAGAATACGTTTGGGCTCACATGGGCTGCGGATAGAGACAGGGAGATATGGTAGGAACCGCATAGAGCGCATTCAAAGAGTATGCACTATGTGCGATTCAGGAGACATCGAAGACGCCTATCATTTTATTATCATATGTCCCTCTCTCACACACATTAGATCGCAGTATATTGGTTCATTCTACAGGTTGAGACCAAGCGTATTCAAGTTTACGTCGTTATTAGCTACAAATCATAAAATAACGGTCGTAAATTTGTGTAAATATTTAAAAGAAGCATTCGAGTACAGAAAATCAGCCATTCTCTTATGTAAATGTGTTCACTCTTGGAATACTATCTACTATTTTGTATATACATGCATTTGTTTATATGACGAGAAACATGTATGAGTTTAAGTAAATAAATTCTATTCTATAAGTGTGTCACTATTCCACCATTTCTAAAAATTGCAAGTGCCTGCTATACATATATAAACATATAGTACTATTTATTTGACTGATAGTGACGCGCGGTGGTATCAGCCTATTTTCATATGCAAATGAGGCATGATATGTTTTAGTTATTCATAGTAATTAAATGCGTCACCTGAACAAATAATATTATAGATATATTATAAAGTATGATCATTGCACATCAAAACAATAAATACAGAGAATACATAGTAATGTCCGTTAATATTGTAAGGAAACACGGTTATCGCCCCTGATATCAGTGTGTAAATTTTACGTCTGATATAAAATGTATAATAATGCCAATCAATGCGTGGGCTAATGGTTAATGAATGTTTATTTTGCTAGAAAATGTCTCAGATGATGTCTCCGATATAAAGAACACTACAACACTACATGCCTCTTTATTAGTGTTTGCAACCAGTGCAGGTCCAGATGAGCCGGTTCGTAATGAGCCGTCTCTTCATGATCTACAGTTTTGCAAAATATTCATATTGTTTATAGAGAAAAAACACCCCGTTCGTATAAACGGACCAGTCTGAAAATTATTTTGTGAAAGTTGGATGTGTCCTTAAATAAACATATGACAGTCCATTCCAGTTATTTATGTAACACACGGAAGAGTGATTTTTTCAATCGGTTATCCGGCGTGTTTGACATGTTAGCGATATAAAACTGTCAAAGCTGTATCAATAAATTATGAATAAAGAACATACACATGCAGAAATTTGTTATTTTACGTTATTAGCGAAAATGAGTGGCGAACAGCATAGGTCATAATGGCGAGCAGGGTAGCTCCTTACCATACATCAGTAGCCTATTTCACCAACATTGCAAAGTATACTTTTCTAGCAAAGTATGCTTTGAGGGAGTAATCATTTATTTTTCCTGAAATGCATTATTTCATATGGAACTAACAAATGCATATATTTCATGATTACAAGTATGCAGAATTATTATACTGAATGTATTACAAATTGGCTGTGATAATGTAATACATTCAGTATAATAAAAATTAATAAATTTATCCTAAAATTGAAAACTTTGCTAGAAAAGAATACTTTGCAATGTTGGTGAAATGGGCTACAGATCAGACTGCGCGGACGCAAGCGACGGGAATTTCCCAGTTCAGTTTAGAGAAAGTCGCGTGATCTTCAACCAAATAAAGTCTGTCGCCCGATTACAGTTTGTCATACCAAAGGTAACGACATACAATACGAAACAATACAGTCAGCAAACGACATACACTACGAAACAATACAGTCAGCATATTTTCAGTACGGAGAAGCATATCGCCTTCCGTATCGTGATGTAATCTGACCAGGATATACACTGTAAATGTAACCGGAGTTGTTGTATTGTTCATACCACGCGATACTTACCTCTCCCAACCCAAAAACACACTCCAAACCTACCCTGTAATATCCAATATAGACATATAGCTCCCATACTATCCCATACCTGTTGTATATCCCATATATATATTATAAGCACATACTAGTATTTGCACTGTTCACTTAAACGGGTTCGTAATACTCACGTAATGGGTATAACCAGATTCAACTGTCACATACAAAATGCCGAAGACGTATGTGAGGTTAAACCAGGTCTCCATTCTGAATTCCGGTAAGGATGAACCCCGATCGTTAAATTACCCATCACATGTTCCCACCTGCCACCCACTCGTTCTGATTTGAATTTCGGGCGTGATATACGAGATCGCGGCGCATTCTGCCGTGAGACGCCAGCCAGAGCAGTTATAAATTTACATAGTTTCGTAAGTTTGTTTTCACACTATTCCAGGTAAGCACATCTGTCTTTTGCTATTTTATGAACATGTTTCATGTATTATTTCACAAACATTTACTCCCTTGTATTGACGTAATGATGGCGTACGACAAAGTAAATGACGTTTTCATTTATTCTTTGCCGGCCGGGGGCCCGTCTGTTGTCACACACTGACATTGTGCATGAAGAACCCCCGTTCATGAGATAATAATATCAGTCATTATTAGCGGATAGTATGTGTACTATTAGCGGCTGAACATCCTGTGAGTATATTTACCTGTTCCATGCGTGCCCATATTTATTCCCCCCGGCCTGGTCGAGTTTAGTGCCATATATAATCCTCTCAGTGAGACGATTTTGCCTGACCATAGCTTGAACCTACCACTAGCGAATTGTAAACACTTGTATCCCATGGTTATTACATGTAGGCCACGGCCGATAAATACACCTTTGTGACATACGTCTGCAGTCTAGATCATGATCTTAATGTGCATTCCCACATAATTATATAATATGCTGATAGAGATTAAACACATGCACGAGGTAATATCAGTTAAATATTGACCAACGCAGGCTGATTTGCGGCTATTTTGGTCGCACACGTCGCAAGGTCTATTTTGTCGGTCGGCGTCATTATTATTGGCGGCTGAACGATTATTATATTTAACCTTGTATCTACATTATATAAGGAGACGATTCTGTGCAATTTCATTCATACTTGTTCATTTAGTATAAACACTACATTCGTTCATGTATGTGTTCACTAATGTATAATGTAGATGGATCGTCGTAGTCATGAATGTGTATGCATCACCTTACATTAATATAAATCTACACTGTTTGTGAGATGTTAGGCATTCCGCCGTGAGACGCCAGCCAGATCAGTTATAAATTTAAATGTGTTCGTAAATTTGTTTTCACACTATTCCGGATCGCACGGGTCGAGTCCAGTAAATCCCCTTGTTTATAGTAAGGTATGTAGCTTCGGGACGGACACAAGCTCGTATTTTAACAAAGTAACATATTTAAAATAGTAATTTTCTATACATTCTATGTACATGCATTTCTGCAGGATAACAATAATTATCGAATGAACATGTAAACTTGCCACCACAATATTGAGGAAAACCAGTTATAATTTGATATTATTTGCAAAATTATGTTCTAACTTGCTGAAATAACAATACAATATACTTCTCATCGAACATGTGCACTTTCCGACAAAATAGTTATGTTAGTACTAATACAATCGTGGAATGTGTTATGAATCGAGTTCGTGTCCAACCAAAGTTACAAACCTTGTTGTTCATATATGAACCGCGCTTGCGAAAAGGTACCTTATGGCGAAAATCACGTTATCGAGTAAATGACGTCGGAAACGTCGCTTCCATTTACGCTTTTGACATAGCTGACGTCATTGTTGACAATGACAAACGATATAAGTGTATTATCGTATGCTAGTCGGTGTACCATTAGCGAAACAAACCAGCTGTATGTAGACCATTGACTATATTACCATTTTATGCCAAAATATAAATGTACGTTCTCGGGGTTGTTAAGAAAATAAATGATCAGAAACTAGTAATGTTCAGTAGCATTTGAACAGGGTGTGTCGGCAGCCTAGTTCGCTTATGGACCCGATAAATGTTTTTTGTTGTATTTGTATTAGTATATCGTTTACCGAGATTGTACATATGTACAGCAGATTATGTGATATTATATGGATAATGCTATTAAATGCTAGTGTGAAAAGTTAAACAAAAGTATATGTAGTCGTAAACGTTACCTAGTGTCTCCATTTCTTTATACGCGTATCTGTTTATGATTTAATTTCATTTATGTGTGTCAGATTGCATTTAGTGAATAGAATTTCGTATTTGGTAAACTCTTACATGTATCAGTAACGAAGGAATTGTATTACACACGATGTGGTAACCACCGTGACTCATGCAAACTGTGAACTGAGGACATTATTTCAAGATAATCAGCTCACCTGGTTAAATGAACATTTTCTTGCATTTCACACGTGAGTCTTTATAAAAAAAAACAAGGGTGTCGTTGACCTTGGACGGTCGAACGTGGGTCGTATGCAAAACAAAGCACCATCCCGGGTAGTGGCGAACGATAACTCTTGCAATCTACTCCCGTACCGTGCGTACGGGATTGGAATGGCATGGTGCTTAACAGCACAGAGAGTAGACTGCAAGAGTTACAGTTCGCAACTAAAGCTCTAGACACACAGTGTGGCAAAAAAACACAAAAAAACGTACGTATATGGACTAACGCTATTTCCCCTGTTGCATATTGGCGAGGGGATAACAAAGCGAATCAATCTATGGCTAAGACTTAGTGGCTGTGTCTGAGAACTTTACTGGTTGTGTTAAATGCTGAACGATGGTTTACTGTAATAATATGTGTAGTAACATAATAGCCAACTGTCGCGGGAATCAGTCAGCTATACATTCCACAGGTGGGGATAATACATGTCCAACATTCTGCACATACTTTATTTTGCATAGGAAAAAACTCTCCACCCAACCCAAGGAATGATAGGGACAGTTAATTCCGAAAGGAGGGAATTATGCCGTCATTTTATTATCCCATCGCGTAGCGAAAAAAGAGGTGCAAAGATTGTCTGTTCGTATGTCCGTTAAATTCGCTATAACGTCTTTACCCTATGACCGATTGGAATGAAGCATCATATGCATGCTTATCATCATCCATATTTGTTTCATTTCCCACCCCACACATGCTTCTCCTTGTATTATCTTCTCTTTTACAACTCGTCTTCAGAATGAACGTAACCAATTGTCATCTAACCAAATACCAACAGATACACGCTATGGTGCCGCAACGGAATTCGAATACTATTATTTCGTATACAACGACCATGATACTGTAAAGAAATCGATCACATCTGCTATTACGACTAACTTATAATGTGCAAAATCTAATTTCCAAATTATGATGTAAAACACAGTTATAATGGTTGAATCAAAATCAGTGATATAGGAATATTATAAATGTTTTGTCTCCACTGATACGACCTGAGACTTCATATATCATTTGCACTCATACTCAGCCCTTACCACTGTCTGACATACTTGCACAGTGCGAAAGGAGACTGGACTAGCTAGGTTAAATAAACAGTCTCATAACCTGCATGCATCCATGCATCCATGCATCCATCGATCGATGCATCCATCCATCCATATCCAATCGGTGTCAGTCACGCCGCCTTAGTGTTAATCACGTGTCATAAGTCATTTAATTGTGGACGGTCGACTTGACCGCGAGCTCCTTATCGTAGCATGTGCAACACTCATTCTACGAGCATAGAAGCGACCAGGATATTGTAAAGAAATCGATCGCATCTGCTATTACGACTGACAAAATTTAATTTCCAAATTATTATATAAAACCCAGTTATAATGGTTGTGTGTGAAGGTGATGAAGCATCAACGCTGCTGGTTCGCTTAATTTCCATGTACGGACGAGATAACTGTAAAGTTTATATCGATCACCATTTCCTTAAACTGTAAAATGGCATGTGCTACCAGCATAGAACCATGCTAGCTATTGTGTTGAGGCCGCATTGCAATCAATCTTCCAGAAAACACTATACTTATTATAAAACACTTGTAACCTGCACAGTCACATATTGCGCAAATAGCATCTTGTTAATTTCTTTTTTTTATACAGACAGTTCTGTCTTCTTTCTGCTAAATGATTGTTTATTATCAGATGGAGTATCGATTGATCAGCTATATTTGAATTTGAATCAATATTGGCGAATATATGACTTATTATGTGATACAAAAAGCTGATAGCAAAGCCCAAGATTCACGCAGTCTGGTCAGTGCCTACGCTGCCAGCTCATTTGGTCTACTAATGGATATATACCATAATAAACAAGTATCTATGCTTGCAGCTACTATTATTAGCATACGTTTTAATCGATCGTGTAGCAACAGAGAATATGGTATTGCATTGTTTAAACATCCTTTAGATGAACTCAGAATTCGTAAACGATTTTGCTACATGTATATTAAAAAATCACAGAACACCTTGAGACGACCCCCAAATCACTGCGGACATACTCGTTTCCTGCGGACACATTCGTACTTTAGACCCTCCTGAATAGGTCCGCGGACACGTTCGTTCGTGCGGACATATTCGTACCTTTCAACATCTATTTATCCTTGAATGGTTGTTGGTTCAATCTGTCATTTCACTCGATCAACAGTTAGGTGAACTACTGTGCGAACATGTTTGATTCATGATTCATGAGAATCGTCTCCTTTGCGTTACATTCTCCACATGCTTGAGGCTGTTGTATTTATCCGTTAAAGGAGGCATCCGAAATTGTGAACTGCAATAATTCAATAGGGTTTTATTGGATCCATGTTCCGTAAAATAGTGTGTAAATGTTATGTAATGAGAAATGTACTGTATGCTTCAGAAATATTCCATTTGTTCATACAAATAATTTTCAACCGGAGTTCGTTCCAGTGGTATATGCTTTCCACTACTTGCGATGTCACTAGTCACAATGGGATGGGCAGAACAGTAAATGAAAAAGTGTCCAATACAAGTTAATACACGGTTCCCGATTTCTGAATGAATTTACAGCGATATTTGCAATATACATTGATATTTATATTGCACATATCTCTAGAAACAAGACAATACAGCAATACACAATAGTATACCGAAACTTTACCTGTAAATACAATATTTACCAGACAATTATTTTAATTTATCCCGTCAACACAGTGCGTATGTACGGGGCGCCATGCAGGACAGGTTAATTATGTGTACAAAATTGAGTTTTGTAACACTAAAAATCACAAAATTCAATTCTGTGTCACAAAATTCAATTCTGTGTCACAAAATTCAATTCTGTCAATTCTGTGTCACAAAATTCAATTCTGTGTAACAAAATTCAATTCTGCATTCTGGTATTCTATTTATCAGGTAACGTTTCGTATACAAAATTCATTTTTGTTATAAAGGATTCAATTTTGTAAGACAGACTTGAGTTTTGTGAAGAAAATTCAGTTTTGTGGGACAGAATTCATTTTTGTCCACAAAAATTAGTTTGCGTAGAATAGTCTATGTCATCTCTACGTTGATTGGTTGAGATCGGTCTTAGTCCATTTTACTAGATGGTGGAGTACACTTGCAGGTTTAAATATTTCAATGCGAAAATATAACCCAATATATCAATATTATACTTCTTTATGGACAGTTATTATGGTTATATTATGATTACAAATGAGTGGTTACACCATATAAGCTTATATACTTTGAAGGAGAAATAAGAAAAATATTCAGAATTTTCCATCAATTATGTAAACAGGGTCAAACATAAAGTAGCCGGGACATAGCTAGACCTGAGAGCATGCCCATATATAGAGAATACCAGGCTAGTGTATTTTGATATCAAGTTTATCAGGCAAGGCTAGGAAACGCGTAGGAATTCCGAGGCTTGCCGAGGAATTCCTACCGTTTCCGAGCCGAGCCTGATAAACTTAATATTAAAATACACTAGCCTGGTATTCTATTTATCAGGTAAAGTTTTATGCTCGAAAATGACATTAGATGACGTCGTATTCTAACAGTAGATCTAATATTGTGAAACAAATGGTATTGGATCTGTGTCTACTAGTTGTGAAGTTACGTGTTCGCAACTATGTGTCTACATGCATTATTTACAGTATACACCATCATAGTATCCATGGTATCTACACAAATACTACAAATGGTTTCCTCAAATGGCCCAATACACACATTCTGTTTATAAACACAGACAGCAGTCAGAACACAGGTCACAGCGCGTGTATTATTGTTTTAACTGGGGCAGATGTACCTTGCGATACACAATAAATGAGGTCAGTACTCGCGGGAGATCTACATGTACATGAATTATGTGTACAATTATAACGCAAATGAGTTTAAATACGAATGGGTTTGTCAACGTTTGACTGTTTGGAGATAGTTGAAGCAAAATGGCAGAATGAGAAATGAATCATCGGCAAAATGAGAAATGAATCATCGACATTGAATGTGTAGATCGGCGACCGTGACCCATTTCTCCAGTGCAGTTTCTGACCAATGGTAGTCCTTCTTACATGCGTGTGCAGAATTGACAGAATTGAATTTTGTGACACAGAATTGAATTTTGTGGCACAAAAGTGAATTTTGTGACACAGAATTGAATTTTGTGACACAGAATTGAATTGAATTTTGTGACACAGAATTGAATTTTGTTACACAGAATTGAATTTTGTGGCACAAAAGTGAATTTTGTGACACAGAATTGAATTTTGTGGCACAGAATTGAATTCTGTGGCGCAAAATTGAATTTTGTGACACAGAACTGAATTTTGTTACACAGAATTGAATTTTGTGGCACAAAAGTGAATTTTGAAACACAGAATTTTGTGACACAGAATTGAATTTTGTGGCACAAAAATGAATTTTGTTGACAAAATTGAGCCATGTCCCACTTGGCGCCCCGTAGTATGTGCCGTGAAATATTTTTGATATCCTATCAATACGTCCTAATCACTGCGTATGAATATGTGCGGTGGCTGGGGTTATATTGTTTTGCATTTTACAGCCATTTGTAGGTGTTTACGGGATAAATAGTATATAATAATATCTGGCGCGGCACGGAAACGGGATGTGTTCGGCAGAGCCTCGCCCATCCCGTTTCCTGAGCCTTGCCAGATATGAAAAAGTGTGTCGTGCTGCGTGCGCATACAACATGCATTCCAGTGTTAGTCACGTGACATGAGAACAATAGTGCAGCCGATAAGTACTGAAATAGAATAGTGCAGTACGCTATATAAAAGTATTACGTTCTACACTATTGACTAACTACAGGTACGACTACACTATAAGGAAGCTTAATGCAGATGACACTGGTTATAGATTGTATGGGAATATTTATAACAAACACACGGGTTTTTGTAATATTTATTTCCATACAATAATTTCAACTGCCACATCTACATTTGTGAAATTAGCAGGTGCTTACGAAACAGGTTTTTATTGTGAACAAGAAAACGTGGCCTATCGGCACACGAATGCCTCCGGTTGGCAGATTTATTTTCGAAACTCCGACGAACTTCTTAAGGACCCGTGGGGCCCTGATCATCTAATGATTCATGCATTGTTGCTTCGTAAATGTGATGGGCTATATGCATAACATACATGTGAACATTCTCTTCTTACTATCTCCTACACGATTGTGACATATGGGAGACTAGAAGCAGATGGCGTCTCAAGGCACCCCTATTTTTATGTGCAAGTCTACAAAATACTGACTGTGGTCTAGTCTAAATTGGTATACAAATGTAGTAGCATAACATAATCGATCTTAGTATCGTTTGAATTTTATAATTCGAAGTTATTGCTTAAGTTTGTAGGCCGGTTATGCGCGAAAGTCGCACCTTTTTCACTTGGCCAAACGGGAAGGTAGTGCATAATGTGATGGCAAACTGAAGTGTTAACCTGATAACCGTCCGAAGCATTAAGTGTTGATAATCAAGGTTAACAAGGAGTATATGTTTAATGTGCCTTAGATGCAATTACTTTCAACGGGCTCGTGATAGTCTTTATGGACTGGTTTGTGCCGCAGTCAAATGGTATACAAAGGGAGTAGCATACCATAAACGATCTTAGTATCGGGATTTGTTTGATTGGTATGGCCAACTGATCAAGTTAGTCCGTGTTTGAATTTTATAATTCGAAGTTGTTGCTTAAGTTTGTAGGCCGTTTTCTTTATGCGTGAAAGTCGAACCTTTTTCACTTAGCCAAACGGGATTACACTGTCGAGACGAAACACCATGCTATTTTGCAAAGTTATTTGCAAACCTTTAGTGCTACAATGTACTTTTATTATCGTAGTATAGCTTTTGCTTGTATTTGTAATCGTTTCATGTGTTCAATGTCGGGACGACATTTTATGTTGGCGGGAAGAGTGTGACATATGGGGGACTAGAAGCAGATGGCGTCTCAAGGCACCCCAATTTTTATATTTTTATGTGCAAGTCTACAAAATACTGACTGTGGTCTAGTGTAAATTGGTATAGCTAGGCAGCCTGTGCCTACATGTAATTTGATCCGCCTGGGTGTGTCTTGTTCTGGGACGGCCATTAAACTATTTTGATCAACCTTTTAAAGTCTTGCGTTCTTTCCCTTCCAACAGGTAAGAAATTATATGAACGCATAGACAAAGTCCCACACATCGTGCATGAATGTTTCTTGTATCATATTAGTAGTTGGATTAAATGTCCAGCACCGTGATCCACTTAATCGAACTGTCCCGGCATTTGGCATGCATTGTGTAGTACTGTATATACATGTCGCTCTACTAGAGAGATAAATAGCCGTGTGATTAGCGTGTGATCGATAATCATATCATCGATTTTGTCATAAGCGATATGTTCACTTGTATTGATTTGTTGCGATTTCATATTAGAATATTAATATGTATGCTTTGTGAGTCGTGATTCGAGAAACTGGGTCAGTGGAAATTTCTTGGAAGTTCCCATAATGCATTAGCGCAAATGGCGGCGTCCATAGGAACGCACGTGGTGGGAACCAACTGATGCTGGGTTTCATCCCGTAAATCGCTCACTGAGACGCTTATTAATTATATAGAATGAATCCGTCTGAATGATGTTGAGCAGCCGCAATGTTTCATTAAGGTAGAAGCGAACATGGAGTTGTACTAGTTAATGCAATGAATAGAGTTTTAACACTTTCTACCCCAAATATCTGACATAGTCTGTTATATTTCTGCTACGGATTGTTACATTTGTCAGAAAATGGGCTATTTCTGTAAATCTGAGTTATAATGGTGAGCACTGCGGGTTCTCATTATAGGGCGGCTCGCTACGAGCTAGCTCATCTGGATCTATGTTGTTTGCAAATGTTAGCTTGCGGCCAGTGGTATTGAAAGAGTTAACAACTGGAGGTGGCTCCATGAGTAATACGGCGAATCATTTTTACGTACAGTGGCAAAACCAACCATCGTTCATGATATTTCATAATGCTTGATTATTTAGTGCAGCCGATTAATGCAAATATTTTGTTCTATTTGACAATGTACTTAGCATGAATATGATTACACAATACGAATCACTGACCAATACGGTATACACAAGTTACCAAAACTGTTTACGAGTATAGTATTGATCAGAGCGGCATCTATCATTTACCGTATTTACTACTGTAAATGTGGATACTGTGATTCTGCATACTTACTAGTAAACTGCTGCTGAATAACACAATCACAAGTACAAGCGTTGTGATATGTCAATATAACAACATAGTATTTGATGTTGGGATGTACACTGTTACCATATGACCTCTAATAACGATCTACGGTTATTTCCTAAGGATACTATGTCAAAGATGCCATTGTGAATATCATTGTTGTGAATTAATGTTGATCCAGTCATATCAGTGTAACTTCGATGGAAAATGTCGGAAATCATGGTGGTTTACACACATAAGGATTGAGTGGTGTGACACTAAATCAGTATGTGTTCTGAATGATCATGTTTTCTATTTGGAACATAAGTGTACTAGTCAGTAATACGTTATGATATGTTTGGGTGTGACGAGAACCAGCTTGTTTGTCTGGTGACATAGACGAAGTATTCAAACAAATTTGGTAATTAGTCTAGTTACTTACCGTATTTACTCTATTAAATTTGACTGAAGTTCCTTAGAGAACTGAGTATTGATGAGTCGCTCTCTAAAATGTCACTGTACTAGTACTAGTGTCCATGTTCTTAGAAACGTGTTCTGGGACGGCCATTAAACTATTTTAGTCAACCTTTTAAAGTCTTGCGTTCTTTCCCTTCCAACAGATCTACCACCGGATCCGGGTAACATTTTGGGGGCCCGTGGAGTTTCCATGTCGGCCATCTTAGCGTGTACAAGCCATCAGCCAGTTTTACCTTTTATTGCGTTTGACACATACCACTAATACTATGACACACATGAATAAAACTTGGTGCAATATGTTGGGGAGACATTTAACTACAGCAACCTATATATGCCTTGTTTTAATCAAATGTATATACAAAGTCTGATATATGAAGGGTTTGTTGACCATTTATTTTAAATATTTGAGAATTCAGTAAAGACTTTGTAACTTTAAGAACAATACACAGTGCTGTAGATATATATCTGTATTTCCATACATACTGTATCAAATCCAGTGACTTGTAAGCAGTTATCTGAGTGTATTGTCACTACTGTCTACTTGCCTGCTATGCGAGTAAATACGGGTTTTACCTGTGGCAGATGCACTTCTAATAATAAACAGTGCATAGGTTTAACATTTTGCACATTGAACAAATGTCCATTGTATATTTTGTTAGTGATGGTAGAAATTCTCAGATATCTAGCTTTTTGTGTAGTCTGATGAAATAATAGTTATATTACTCTGTTGTCCTATATATGTGGGGCATATTACACCAACTTCTATTATATTTATTTGCTGTTTGTGCCAAACGCTCCAAGTGCTGAGACTGTCCGATAACATGTACAAACTAAAATGGCGGAGATGACAACTCAATGCTCTGTATAATATTATTCTAAGAAGAACAGGGTCAGATATACTCTGTATAGATATGTGTGATTCCACTACATTTGACCTTCATTTCATCTTCTATATACATGATATAGTCAGTCCTTAATGTGCCAGACGGACACACAGTCCAAACACTATATATGCCACCGGCAAAAAATAAACGACAGACGACAAAATGGAATTCAGCATTGTAAGGGTTAGTCATGCATACTGCCATGAATACCGGCGCAGTATTTAATCCCGCCCCATCGTTTTTTTACCGCGAATATTATGGAACATCTGATTGGCCGACAGAACGTATGAACCCATACTGGCACTTGGGTTAGCCTGCACTGACTTTGTAGTATAATTTCGGCGGCATGTCTTGCTTTCCGTTTTGACTGCGGAACATTGGATTCTACTCAGGCATGTATACGTTATTTAGTTTTGCTTAGGGTCAACCCTACATACAAGTATAAATGACAGACGATAATAAGTTGCTGGAGGTCAATCGATGAGTTAAAAAATAGGTAAACCAGGTGTATTATCATATCCTAGCCTCGTTTTCGTGTATAATAAATACATGATGGTGTGCGCGTGCATGCATGTCACTATACTAGTTTAAATCAATGCTAGCATATAGACATGTAATGTGGCGTAGTGGCCTCGAAGCGGGAGAATATCCACAATGCTGCATAACTTTTGTTCATTCTATATAGATAGAGATTCTGTGTCGATATTATTCTGTTATTTTTATGATTGGTTTATGGAGAGGGAAATATGTGAAACGGCCAGGGTTATCACGATTGCTATATAACCTCAATGTGACATAATACGCGATAACATACTCCCAGGTTCTTCATGTAATGCAGTCATGTCAAATGATGAACACAAATAGAATGTGGATTTAGTTATTAGTTTCCTTCTCTTAGTGAGACTAACTTTCTACATGTAAACTATCCCATCCTTAGCAATTTCAAAATCAATATTGAAAAAGGAATACAAGCACGGGTGTATTTACCTGTCTCACCTATTCAAAATCAATATTGAAAAGGAATACAAGCACGGGTGTATTTACCTGTCTCACCTATTCTGTATTTTGTTTATGACCGGTCTGTTTGTAAACAAGTAGCAATGTTATCGTCTGCGGACTATTATAGGAATGAATGGCATTTTTGTGGAATTTATCGGGGTATAAACTTGGAAAAGTCGCGGTAATACTGGACGAAGGCCGGAAGGCCTCGTCCAGTATTACCGCGACTTTTCCAAGTTTATATCCCCGATAAATTCCACAAAAACGCCATTCATTCCTTATAATTCCAGCATTTGAAATAAATTCATCAAGAAAATGTGTTTATTTTCTGTTTTCTTAAGACTTATTTTAACTGCGCCTGACGGTTACGGAAAGTAGTTCGGCATGGAGTTTACTGGGATATAAATTCTGGACAGAGACTTGCTACGGACCAATCAAATGTTAGGGAATTGTGTAAATATTTTTGTGCTGGAATTATACTATGATAATCGTACATGTACCTACATGTATACATACTGTAAGGTGGGTGTAATTTGCGCGTGATGAATTTCATATGGGTTCTATATTTATGGGGCAATTACTTTGTTATATTGGACTTTCTTACTAGTTTGCACTGTTTCCGATGATGACTTGTGACGTAATGTTTGTCATAGGTGTAAATAGTATGGTCACCTTTTAACTCGTTTGTTTATATTTTCAGACGATATGATAAAATATGGAAAAACGGGGCTTATGGGTTATGCCACCAGTATGCACATCCGTGTAGTCTGATCAGGGTATACACCGTTCGCTATTCCATGAATGAAACACCCATCATGTTTCTAAAAAGCAACATAAATTGTATATCGTTATTAGCCTAAATATGTGTAATATTTGATCAGGAACTACACTAGTCATAAATCACATAAGCCCAATGTTGCCAGTCACAGTCACATTTATGTTCCTATTGTGTTTGTAATAGCTTTTTAAATCACTAACAAACTACAGTCGAGCCTCCCCGAACAGCCACCTGTCTGTAATAGCCGATAATTTACATACAAAATGGAAAATTGCCTCTATATTTAACTTCCGTACAACAGTCACCTCTTGGTTGCACTGTAATGAATATGTAACAAGGATGTGTGTCTAAACATGATTTAATATTTTACATTTATATTGTCAAAGATGGCGTCTGAGTGTAAACACTCTAAAAACAAATAAATAATGATATTTAGGAAAGGTGGTATGTTGCGAAGAAATATTGTGTTTACCTATGGTGACATGGAATATTTATATAAATTTGTAGATGTGCCTGCTAAGCAAATACTAGATCTATTTGATACACTTAGTATACCTGTTTTACATCATGGCTCAGAAGTATGGGCTTTCAAACAAGAACAACATATTGAAAGGGTCCAACTTAGCTTCTGCAAACGAATTTTGGGTGTTAAACAGTGTACACAAAATGATGTTCTATATGGAGAGCTTGGGCGTACACATTTAATAGTACGTAGATATTCAAACATTATGAAATACTGGTTATAATTGTGTTATAGCAGTAACTTGAAGTATAACAAGCTTGTATACGAACTACTTGTAAATGACATACAAAGGTATCTAGCTAAAACGAACTGGGCATCATGTGTCCGTGACTTAATTTTCGCATTAGGTCTTGGTTATGCTTGGATACACCAAGGTGTTGGCGATATCCAGTGCCGTAGCCACGTTGAGGCCAGACGAGGCCATGGCCTCGTCCGTTTTTTCACGATTTTTTTATTTTTTTATTTTTTTATTTTTTTATTCCAATATAGGAAAAATGGGAGTCATAGTATGTGCTCAGACTTTGCTGAGAATGCAGGAAATGGCGTTTCAGACCACTTTGATTTCAAAATTTTCAGGGTGGGCATGCCCCCGGACCCGCCTAGCAAACTCGGGCCCTTCGGGCCCTCCACACTTCCACCCCCAATAATTATCGTCTTCCGCCGCTTATGTTGGCCTCGGCTATTTCGAACCTCTGGCTACGGCACTGATATCGATATATTCTTATCACTTGTAAAACATAGACTGACCGACCAATTCATACAGAACTGGGATGATAGACTTCAAAATAGTAGCAGAGCATTATTTTACACTAATATTGCTACTTTTCCTTTTAAACCTAACTTACATGATATTAAGGTATCTAAATTTAGTATTGCCATGGCACAGTTAGGAACATCATCACATCGTTTAGAAATCGAATGGACTAAACCCAATAGGACACCAATAGGAAACCGTAATTGTTCTTGTTCAATCCTAGAAGATGAGTATTACTTTATTTTGGAATGCACCATGTGTACAGATTTGCGTGAATCTTATATTTTGAAACGTTATTGGAAAATGCCATGTATGGTAAAATTCATAGACCTTATCAGTTCAGAAAATGCCATGGTTATTTGAAAACTTGCCATATTTATTTACAAGGCATTTGCTATAAGGAATCATATTTTATAACAAACAACATAAAGTCTAATATGTTATATTGTAATGTATCTTCGCCCCGTATGCGATTTCACCAAGCTTTCAAGCGTCATTATCCTAACGCCTTGGTTTGTCTCAAAGTGTATGTAACATATTACATAGTTGTATTGTGCATGCACTCTTAATATCATAACTTTATATGCCAATTGTAAACGTATATATATATATATGTGTGTGTGTGTGTGTGTGTGTGCGTGTGTGTGTGTGTGTGTGTATGTGTGTGTACATGTACATTTCAAACTTTAGATTATATTTTCGCTATGCCATTAGTCACACTGTATTGTAAATGTTTCTATATATCTTGTACATGCTCATGTGCCAGTTGGCTTAATGAAAATAAACTTTCCATGATTCCCTGGTGTAAGAGTCATGTCAGTTCCTGTTTATTGCGCGTGCCGCAATTAAGATGTAATTCAGAGAGCCCGTTAATTTGACAGATTTTTGGAGCATTAACATAGTGACAATTTACTCTTTTTTTTAATTAATCTTTAATGCTCTTTTTGACAATTAACCTGCCAATAGGAACAATGACATGTAGTAAACCTAACTGCATTTAATGAACAAGTTCATAGTTACTAATGTTTGTTTCAGAACGAAAATGTATTGAAACCTTTTCCTATTGACTGCACTATATGTATGTGATGAACAACGGTGAATGTTGTTAATTAGTTCTTATGCAAATGTTCATAACGTTTGGAGGCGAACAAACTTGTAGAGCATTTCATTTTATGCAATGTATATTGATTGAGAGGTTGGTCTGATAATATAATTGACAAGTTTCGTAAGTGCGTTTGTGAAAGTTTTCATAACTACTAATGTGTGTCAGAGAACTGAAATATTATGCAAATTTTCATAGCGACTAATGTTTGTCTGAGAACGGGAACGGTATGAAACTTTTCATAGCGACTACAATATGTGGGAGCGATGGTACGTTTTATGAAAATTTTCATAGCGACTAATATTTGTCTGAAAACTGTAATGTTATGAAAATTTTCATGGCGACTATGTATGAGGGATAGAATGGTTTATGAACATTTTCATAGTGAGAGGTATATTACATTTTATGAACATTTTCATAGCGATATGGATATTACGCTTTATGGAAATTTTCATAGCGAGAGGGATATTACATGTTATAAACATTTTCATAGTGAGAAGGATAGTACGAGTTATGAAAATGTTCATAGTGAGAGCGATAGTACATTTTATGAAAGTTTTCATAGTTAGATGGATAGTACGGTTTATGGACATTTTCATATTGACTATTGTTTGTCTGAGAACGGAATGTTATGAAAATGTTCATAGTGACTTCAATATGTGAGTAACAACGGTGGTTGATCTGGTGATTACTGAACAATTTTTATGAAAATTTTCATAACGCTTGAAGGCAAAGGAGATTGTAGAGAGATGAAATCTATGAAATCGTTCATGTTGACACCAATCAGTCATCAGTGAAATATTATGATAATTTCCATGGTCAAGTCCAGTCTGCATTTTTCATAACCTCCATATGCATATGGGGTCGTTATTTTGAGCAACTGGAATTGCTCAAACAAAACTGGTGCCTGTCTGTGGTAATAAACTGTTAAAGCCCGTTTTATGCAATAACGTGTACATATGTATATATACCACTTATACAAAATAATATATCCATATAGACCAATTTTAGGGCACACAAAGACAAACTGATTAGGACATACCGATATAGTAACCGTTGTATGCGAACATCGGCTGTCATAGAACATTCAATCTATTCAAATTGCGAACTTTTCCAGGTTCTGTGACAGTTGATGAGGAATATCCACCGGACGTCACGCTGCATCGTGTTAGCGGCGATTGTGCCACTATCATCAACATGACTCGGCAATGCAGGTTGCTCAATGTACTGGTGGCAATTAGATGGTTGGTTCTCCTATATACAGGTAGGAATAGTTGCGAACAGTAACTCTTGCAACCTACTCCCGGACCGTCCGTATCCAGACGGACGGTACGTGAGTAGATTGCAAGAGTTACTGTTGGCAACTAAATTAGGACTTGCCACTATCCAGTCCCTACATGCATATATCCAATAGTGTCAGATGATAGATAAAGCATACAATATGCCGATGTCATTAAGTGAACTGGGATGGACACGATTGTTGAATAGGTAACGTGGAACATTGTCTACATTAAGTAGTGTATCCATCATGTTAGCTAATCAAATATAGGCACAGATTCAGATAAGTTGCCTGGTAAACCAAACTAGCGTGAGGAAACTACTGTCTGTTCCAAGCTTTGATGCCGACAAACTTTTGGTTATTAAACACATTAAATTTACAAAGAAAATTAAATGTAAGTACTTTTTCATCAATACAAAAAATGTTTTATTGCGAACAAATAATGTTCCTATGGGAATTTAACAAATTCATCAAATAATATTTTGGGGAGGGTGACTTTTTTGTTATTGATGAAAATGTACTTACATTTAAATATTTTTTTTTAGATTTAATGTGTGGAATAGAATAAAGTTCGTCGGCAGCAAAACGTGGAACAGACAGTAGTCTCAATGTCGCCAGCAATGCATATACTCGTACAATTCACCAGGGCGATTCTACAATTCCGAAGTTGGGATAGGATACTAGAATTGAAATTGAAATGGGTGGTGACCAATCACAATGCAATATCAAATAATACATGCTGGAATGTGCACCAACGTAAATATACAAACTTTCAAATATATGCTAAAGGTATTCCACATGCTTACAACAGTTCAATGTATTACACAAAAACATGTTATCTTAAAACCACTGCATGTGATTTCAGGTAACACTCAGATGACGTCAGTCACAACTCAATATGTTGTGAAAGGTAAGTAGGATACATCCAATAGTGTTGGAAATCATATAAACCATAGTTTTCTACTGACGTAGCATGCTGTTTCTCTAAATAAAGATATAACATGTATATATTACCATGTCTTTAACATGCATGTATTGGAGGAATCAATTATTTAATATGTGGTTGCCACTGGAGAAATGGGGTTTATAGGTTTTGCGACCGGTGTAGATCCGGATCAGCATGTGCATCCGCACAATCTGTACAGGATCTTCAATGTTCGCCATTCCGTCAATGAAACATTCGGCATGCTTCTAACGATCGATATATATCACTATCAGGCTAAAGGAGTCTGCTGTGTGATCAGTAGCTGCACTGGTCACAAATCCCATAAGCCACATGTCTCCAGTCACAGCCACAAATGAATAGTCGTTAGTTTCAGACGTGACCGATGCTGTGTGTGATGTACAGTGCTCCTCGTGCTACGATAGCAGATGCCAAGTGTGCAACACGGGGCACTACCGGGACAATAACTTCTGCTACACGTGTTCCTCCAACTGCGCTGAATGCGACGGTCCAGAATCGACCCAATGCCGCGAGTGTGTGGCTGGAAAATATGGCCCTCACTGTCAAACTAACTGTAGGGATAGCAAGTGTGTCGACAACAAGTGCAGGAAACGTGACGGCACATGCACCAATGGCTGTATAGACGGCTACTATCATTCAAATTCAATATGCATCCAATGTCCAACAGATTGTATCACGTGCAGTAGTTCGACGTCATGTTACAAGTGTCTGGTCGGCAGGTGGGGAAATGATTGCCAGAAAGACTGTTACCTTTGTGTTGATAACAAGTGCAATCGGCGTAATGGCAAATGCAACCGAGGATGTATAGGCGGGGCGATCTATGATAAGCATTTAACACAGTTGTGTTTTATGGACTGCAAATGCTGTATAAATAACGAATGTGCACAAGGCATGTGTGTCGATGGCTGCAAGAACGGGTATTTTTGGCAGGAGGATAAATGCAGCATATGTACAACCGCCTCTTCTGCATGTGATCGGCTAGACGGTACGTGTTTACATGCCTGTGAAGAGGGATTGTATGGCGATCAATGCGACGATACCTGTTCAATACCTAACTGTGAACTATGTGCAAACGGTGTTGGAAATCATATAAACTATAGTTTTCCACTGACGTAGCATGCTGTTTCTCTAAATAAAGATATAACATATATCATACCATGTCTTTACCATACATGTGTTGGAGGAATAAATTATTTAATATGTGGTTGTGACTGGAGAAATGGGGCTTATAGGTTATGCGACCAGTGTAGATTCAGATCAGCATGTGCATCCGCACAATCTGTACAGGATCTTCAATGTTCGCCATTCCGTCAATGAAACATCCGGCATGCTTCTAACGATCGATATATATCACTATCAGGCTAAAGGAGTCTGCTGTGTGATCAGTAGCTGCACTGGTCACAGATCTCATAATAGTCGTTTGTTTCAGACGTGACTGATGCTGTGTGTGACGTACAGTGCTCCCGGTGCTACGGCAGCATCTGCCAAAAGTGCAACACGGGGCACTACCTGGACAATAACGCCTGCTACACGTGTTCCTCCAACTGCACTAAATGCGTCGGTCCAGAATCGACGCAGTGCCACGAGTGTGTGGCTGGAAAATATGGCTCTGACTGTCAAACTAACTGTAGGAGTAGCAAGTGTGTCGACAACGTGTGCAATCAACATGACGGCACATGCACCTATGGCTGTATAGACGGCTACTATCATTCAACTAAAATATGCATCAAATGTCCAACAGATTGTATCACGTGCATAAGTTCGACGTCATGTTACGAGTGTCTGGCCGGCAGGTGGGGAAATGATTGCCAGAAAGACTGTTTCCTTTGTGTAGATAACGAGTGCAATCGGAATGGAAAATGTACACAAGGATGTGTGGACGGGGCGTTATATGATTCACACACACATGTATGTTTTATAAACTGCACACGCTGTATAAATAACAAATGTTCACAAGGCATGTGTGTTGATGGCTGCAAGAACGGGTATTTTTGGCAGAAGGATAAATGCAGCAAATGTCCGACCGCCTGTTCTGCATGTGATCGGCTAGACGGTAAGTGTTTACATGGCTGTGAAGAGGGATTGTATGGCGATCAATGCGACCATACCTGTTCAATACCTAACTGTGAACTATGTGCAAACGGTATTGGCGGTATGACTTGTTCCACGTGCTTGGTGAACTTCTATAAAGAATCCGAGATGAATTGTTCACGGTGTTCGCCGCATTGTGCCAGTGGCAGTGCCTGTGATAGAATTACTGGTTCGTGTCCTGATGGATGCGCCGAGGGTTGGCAAGGGGATATGTGTAATACTAAATGTTCACCGGGATGTGTTGCTTGCCACCAAGCCGATGGCGCTTGTGCCAGATGTCTTCCAGGCAAACACGGTGCCTCTTGTGAGCAATCATGCAGTTCGGGATGCCAAGCTGACAATGGAATCGTGACGTGCGCAGTGGTAGATGGTACGTGTACGAATGGGTGTGTGACGGGCTACTGGACCAGTAACTGTGAATCTCTCTGTAATGACGCATGTTTCAATTCAGCGTGTAATAAATCAACAGGTGAGTGTATAGATGGATGTATGCCTGAGTACTTTGGTGGTTCCTGCGACTCGCGGTGTAGCATCAACTGCCTGACGGCGTCCGGAGTAACTGACGTCAACATTTGCGCCAGAATTGACGGCAGGTGTAACGCGGGATGTAGAGACGGGTACCATAGCGAGACGTGTGACGCAGTGTGTGGTAACTGTCAACACATAATGTGCCACCGGAGCAACGGAACGTGTGTTTACGGCTGTACCAGCGGGTACATAGGGAGCTTATGTAATGAAGGTATGTGTCAAAGAAAGGAACACGCACACACATATATATATATATACATGTATATATACTAGTAGTCGTATACGCATGTTTGCATAGTTAGTAGGGTGGCCAAATTAGAATGCAGTGATATACAAGCAACGCAGCTTTCACATTACTGTCTCTATCCAACACAATACAACATAGCGTTTTATATGATGACAAAAAGAACGTGGTCGATGTATACCCTCGTTGCATTTGTATACATATCTTATTGTTGAGTGAGTTAATTTTTATGTGAGACCTACAACGCTAATTGGATTGTACACGCCTTTGCTTTGAAGTTTTGGACTCCGACTGCAAAGGACCAACCTTACACTGTTTGAACCTGTAGTCTTTTTCTGTTCTTGGGTCTTCGGTCTGTTTTGGTGCAATATATTCACAGTAAGACTCGGTTGTGCTTGTGCTATGCCTCTCACAGCGCCGGTAGTCGGTGCCCAGGAGGACGATAATGTGGCAACTGTCGGGGCTCTTGTCGGCGGAGTTGTGGTCGGCATTGGCTCCATCGTCGCCGTCTGCGTTTATCTTGTAATACGGCGGCGGTAAGTGTCGCAGTATGAATACACATGTTCCATGTTAACATGGTTAAGCCGAATGTTCTGTTTGTAACGCAGGGCGAGTTATGTTGCCCTGCGCTACTATAAGAACATTGGGGTTAGTTCCATATACATGTACTTATATGTTAAACGACCTCTTTGGTGACAATTACGGATACCAGATTTAGTCTTAATGACGTTATGTACAACGTCGCACCAAAACCATTCCGGAAATTTCTTAGGATCCATTGGTCTCTGACAGGGTTTACTACAACCCAAATTCATTTATTTTAAGGCAGTCATTTTGTTTATAGTTTTAAAACTCCCCAACATAAGTCTGCGTATCGTTTATTAACCCTAATCAGGATCTGCACAAGTAATTTTCATATTTTTGAGAAGAAAGGGTCAAGGAAATTAAATTGTTTAGTTACAATCAAGAGTATGGCCGATGTGTTTGTGGTTATCTGTAGTGATAGCGCATGCTAATCATTTATTTGCCTCGTTGTTGTATCTTCTGTTTGCCTTCGATGGTCTCTACACTTACTGTAGAAGGTAAACATATTGCTGTAATCAGGTAATAGGCGTTACATTAACCCTTTTCACCCTTAAGTAACTGGAATGGAGTTTGATATTTTAATGTTGCAACCAATCCAACCGTCACAAGGTGTTCAGACTAGTCCACACAAATATGAAAATTACATTCAGAAAGTGCAGATACTGATGAGACGGCTCGTTACGCTATATCGGGCTTCCGGGTTCAAAGGGTTAACATTGTTTCAGAAGAAGCAGTGGCAGCGACCGCGATGACGCCCACATGAAGCCCACTCTTGATGACATCAACGCTGGTATGTGGATTTATTCAGAGTTGTCGAATAATGAAGCAGAACTATGCCAACAAAAGTCAGACTGTGCTGGCATATGTCGTAATGTGCCATTGTTTTGAATACTTAAACTATGTTCAGATTTCGCCATATATTTACGATACACTATCTGTCATGCAAATATTGTTTGCCGCTACATGTAATTTATAGGTGTGCGCCTACGAGGAATTAATTACTTCCAAGAAATAAGAGCATGGTCTCGGGTGCATGTAACTGAGTATAGTTCAGTTTATCTTTTCAAAATGTAATAGCTCTAGTAATTATGAGTATTGATTATTATTACGTTTCTGTATTCAGGTGTATATGAGGGTAGACATCCTACACCTTGAGGCTCCGACACAAATGGTATTCAATCCGGAATACGAACAACTGTATGCTACTAGAACCACTTATGGTGTGACATTGTCTAGCTGATTGCCGTTGACTCGCTGACTCACATGACCACCAGGAACATTGGCTACATACGGAGATGTAGATGGACCGTCTGTTTCACGAAACCTGTCCAAATTATAGGGCTATATAAACAACACTGTCGGTATTGTGATATGGTGTAGAGTTTCCGTGATATAGCGTAGACAAGGTATATCCATTTCGACAAGATGGCGTCGCAGGCAAACAGCAGGGAACAATATGTTACAGCTTACAGAGCATTACCATCAATGTACTGTCGCAGAAATGAATTTGCTCACAATACAACGTATTTTCTGAATATTTCGTTCGCAAGGACGACATCTTTTTGTACGTGAGTTTTGATAGAGAGAGTGCGATAAAGGTCTGTACATAAAAGAATTAGACTTACACTTACCAGCAGTCGTCCTGGACCCCATTTGTCCACATGTGTATACATATACATTGTCTACACCATATCACGAAAACTCTACACCATATCAAAATACCGACAGTGAACAATGCAAAACATATTTTCCCGATAATATTAAATGTTGTCAACATTTAGGAATAAATTGGTTGTATTACGAATAATGATCCCTTTGGAAATTGACTCTGAAAACTGATTTGATAGCTTGGAAATGTTCTAACTAAGAAAACAAAAAGTTTAATTTTGAAAATCGGTGCACTATTTCTGAAAGTAGAAAAAAAATCCCCATGTTGAAGACGAGGATGTCTACGGGGATGTAACATGGGGATTTTATTTCCCGCAATAAATCAATATTGGACCAAATTTCACGAACAAAAATGCTCATTCTTAATACATGTACATGTATTATCGAAAAGAAATATTGTTTTTGCATTGTTTATATAGCCGTAACATTTGGGCAGGTTTCGTGGATTCGACAGTAGCTACATACGGAGATGTAGATGTAGACGGATTCCGGAGCATTCCTTGTTCAGCTATTTCTGTTGACAAAAGAAAAACAATTGTATAGTAGGCCTGTCAAGTGCAAACAATAGGGGTTTGACTTCACATCTATCTTGATGCGAAGGTCCCATTTTGTATGGAAGTTCCTTATGACCATAGAACGTTTTTTTATCCAAAGACACACGCTCTATCTCATATTGAAGATGGCTGCCGACGGCCATATTGAAATTATGGCCGACGATATATAAGTTGAGTTAAATTTCAATTAAACTTATGATTCCCATTTCTAGTGTTGTATACTAGCTTCTAACAAGCATGGAGGAATGACTATCAAATATAGTAGTTGTATATCAATTCCAAGATGGCAGCCGGCGGCCATATTGGAAAAAAATGACCCACAGTATAGAAGTTCAGCTAAATTTCAATAAAAGTAATGATTTACATGTCTGTTGTTATATACAAGGTTATATGGGTCATGGAGGAATTAATATATAATATGGAAGTTGTATGTCAAATTCAAGATGGCCGCCGATGGCCATATTGGTAAAATATTGTTGACAGCTATATTGGAAAAAGTGGCCAACACTATAAGTGTAGCTAAATAGCAATACAAGTAATGATTTAAATTTATTCTGTTATATTCAAGTTTCTAAGGGTCATGGAGGAATGCATATCTAATACAGAAGCTTTATCTAAAATTCAAGATGGCCGCCTGTTGCCATATTGGTAGAAATTGCTGACAATATTATGTATTTAATGAATGAATGTTGTAATGTGTCATAGAACACTGAATAACATAATAAGTAAGTTGTATCTCGAATCAAAGATGAGCCAATTTTCAATTAAATCCGAGTTCGCCAACTGTTTGTGGTAGATGCTATTAAAAACATATTTTCCATCTGTATACAGTTTTCACTTGAAATAAATGAACTGAGATATACAATAACATATGTAAACAAAACTGAATCTCAAATCCAAGATGGCTGCCATCAATCATTCGGACACAGATTAGACATGTATATGTAGAAACACATACAAAATAAAGTAATAAATATTTACAGTTTGTACGTGTAATGTTTGGATCCGGTTGATTCCAAAAAAATCTTTTTTTTCAGGCAGTTTTCACTGTTAGAATGTCTTTAAGTACCATTTGAAAGTAGCACACAAAATTGACAAATTAGTAAAAGCTGTGAAAACAAAATTAGATGGTATGATGAAAACAATTGCAAGCCAGAAATATAGGCACTTGTAATGCAAAAGACCTTTGGGGAAATGAAAAGGGGCTGTCGCCTGCGCATACACATACAGCTTAAAGCATTTCGCACCGACACTGTGAATGCTAACTTTAACAAAATTGATACTGTCAGCAGTACAGATCAACAGACGACCGAAATGAATGACGAACAAATGTACACTGCACCGTTCAACAATATGTGTATACCGTATAACAATAAAATATGAATATACCAATCACATATAATCTTATAAAATCTGATAATGTATGCGAAGATGCAATTTATGCGTTCCATGGTAATATAAATCATCACATACTAATCATTTATAAGCAGATAGTGTAATGGTGTACTACTTACAATACATATTATCTTATGCATGACATTGTGTCATAAACCCAGACTCACTTAATAATACCAATCGCCGACATGAACCCATCATATATATATTCGTCAATTTACATCGTCATTGTATATTATTGGCGTCATTGTATCCAAGTTTAAACTCGTAATTCACATAGATATCCATTTACAAAAGTGTATTTATTCTGTTGGCCTAGTCACTTGTAAGCAATCAATAATTAATCCACGACCTTCACAAAACCAACATACACTGTGTCTGTATATAACTCTAATGCTCATTCTAAAATAACATATATCTAATGATTGATGCACACCGTTCATCTGCTCAGTTATTGTAATGTCACTCATTTGAACAAATTGCATCATGTATCTGAATTACAAAGCATTGTATGTATAAAGGAAACATACTAATGCACATGGAATATATTTTCCAGCAAATTATACATGAAGGAATGTCATCCACTAGGTTTTGTTAATTCAGTGATTCTGTTCCATATCTGTTTGTAATTTTCATTTTACATTCAACTCTTTTTCTTATAATATGTACATGTAGTTAAAATTATTATTTTTTCAGAATAAGTTCCGGTATATCATTTTTAAAGCATTTAAGATGTAAAAATGATTCAAGAAATTAGTTTATGGCATTCAACATAGCTAGAAAACATGTAGTATAATAGTGTAAACGACACACATTGTGCGAGCTATGAATTGGCCATTTATTTCAAAATGACGGACAACAGCCATCTTGGATTTGTACTAAAACTTCCATAGTTGGACATTTATTCTTATATATTATCCGCCACATTTTCGAATATATCTTAATTAAATTTGAGATACAACGTTTGTATTGTGCCATTCATTCTTCCATGACTTTTAGAAATGTGCATACAATAAATAGAACAAAGTCGTAGAAATTGTTTAGCTTCCAATGAAAGTTAGCTAAACTTACACATAGTCAGTCAGCCATCTTTTCCAATATAGCCGATGGCGGCCATCTTGAATACGATACGCAAGACAGCGAACATATCGACAAGGGAACCGACTTGGAATGGCCACGGGTAAAATAAGCCAATGCACGACTTGGAATGACCACGGGTAAAATAAGCCAATGTAATTGGCTTATTTTACCAGTGCCCATTCCAAGTCGGTCCCTTGTCGATATGTTCGCTATGTTTCGCCATACATCTACTGCGAACGCTGTCATAATTGTGGTAATAATTTTAGTATACGAGTAGATGTCCTATGTTCATTATGTGATATACACGAGTAGCTGAGGACACCGTTTCAAAATGTAGCTCGCACTGTCGACTCGCAATGTCACAAATGTCACTAGATAGCTATACGCTGACGTTGAATCTGGTGGCATGCGTAAATAGATTAATTAGTGTAATTTCTGTTGTGGTAAATGTTATGACAAATGCAACACAGAAAACGTTCGTTAAAGTGACTGATTCTATCTGCAGATGCATTTCACAAAAACAGTTTAGATATGCATGTTCAGACAATGAGGCTCTCTGTTTGCGAGTTGAGTTTGCTAATATATGGTCAGAAACGTTGACACCTTAACGCTAGTTTAACGCAGACGGTTGTGTATTTATGGCTGTTATGTCCTGGTTACGGCAGCCAGATACATAGTCACATGTTAGGAAAAAGATTTATATAAGCTTGCTTTAAATCAAATCCCATTTGCATAGTACTGATTATAGTAGTATTGATGTCATGCTTGTAACCGTTATACAAATAAAATAAGTTTAAACCAATGAGTATTGTATGAACACAGTGGCAACTTGTCGGAGTTGTGTTATCATTGTTAATGTATTGTTTAAATCATGTCCCGTATTGTAATCATGTCTTGTAAATGATGACCTAGTCACTAGGCAGTAGCCAGTATACCATGTATGTGTAAAGTTATAGACTTTGCATATCTGATATAATTCCTACTTTATCCAAGTAAATATATTGATATATATTTTCAGGCCTTTGATTTATATTTCGAACCCAGTCGGAGCATTAAGTTGCAAGTAGCGATCTCGTTCGTACCCTACCCCATGGTAGCGAAGCAACCCGACCGGTGACACTTGGTCATAAACATACGTTTGTCGGCTAATTATCGCATTTAAAGTCAATTTTCGATGTCGTTAACAGCAAGTCCGGCTAATTTCGTTTGCAACGTTAGTTAGTGTCGTGGAGCAAACTAGTGTTATTATTTTTTTCGATATGTCACGGTATGTGTGTTTTTTTTATATTACATGTATATTCTTTTTCATTTTTTAGGTTACCCATAGTGTTAGAAAACCGATACCGAAATCTAATGTTCAATGGTCATGTACCAACTGTTTTGCTCATATTTCATCCACTTCAAGACACGCGAAGCTCCTGCTGGGGGCCGTTTAACTAAACTTCGTACGACTAAAATGTCCGTAAGTGCAAATTTAGGATAGTCTTGACATTTGGATTGATGGATTTACATTTATTGACAGCCTATGCTCAATAAATGGAAATCCAATAATTTTTTACAAGAAAACATTGATAATGTGAAATTTACAGACTATCATAATGTAATAGTATTTCCCGTGAGCCCGGTTAGAGAATACTATTGGAGGGGTGGGTCATGAAGACAACGACATTGTAGATTCTTATCACTTTATATGTAGTAGGCCCGACGCCTGCAAAAATACAACATAAACATTACAATCATGCAAGGTTACAAACAATACAAGACAATACAATTACAGCAAGTGATTGCACTTACTTTTCCATTATCAAATATTTAAAGAACAACTTAGTGAAGGACGGTTCACTAAGTGCAATCACAATATGTTATGTGAGCTTGACCTACTTATGAAAGCACAAATAACATTGAACATAAAGCACACAAAGCAAGCAGGGTAAAAGCAGACAAGTGAGTATGTACTCACTTGTAGAACTGGAGTAAATGCTCGAGCTCGAAAAAGGGAAAATGGCTTTTCCCAAATCACTCCTTGCTCAGTTTATTATGCGAACCAACCGATGGAAAATCTACAGGTGCAGATACCATAACCAGCTATTATTCTATTACATCTATATTTATCTCACCTGAATGGGATACATTTATTCACAGACAACATTTATACATAGTAACACTGTGCGGACATATTTTACGGGATTCGCTCTAGGTTAGAAGACACCAAATGGTGCGAAATCGCACAGGGTGTAGTCCGGTATAAAAAAATAGTGCGGGTGTTTTGAGGTCACAGACACCGTTTGCTTGCAAATCTTGATCCATTACTACCCAGTTTCACTTGAGGAACATTTTGGGGTGCCTTTAACACCAGTTTTCAGCATATTTGTGGCATTTAAAAGAAAACACTGAACTTGTTGGTCACTTGATGTAAACAGAGTTTCAGTGGCCACAAAATGTACACAATATTGGAGGATATGAGAAGGTTGGATTTTTCTTTCTTATGAGTAGGTGAACATATTGTTTAGTTCATGCAGAACCAGTACCGGACTGGCTGCAGATCATGTACAAGTGGGTCCCACAGCATCCATACGAATATTGAAAGTAGGAGAGACTTTTGTAATGTTAAATACAGTTCTCCGTCAATTGCCGATTACCGGAGCTCAGTTTCACAGTGCATAACCAGAGGCTAACGGCGCTGACCCAGGACACCCCCTTTTTAAGTATTTATTAAAGTAATCAACAGAAGATCACTAAGCAACAGACAAATGTACATGTACATAACACGAGGTTATTAAAGGTACATGCCCACTCAGTAGGCACAAACTGTTCTTTATAGGAATTAAATAAGTGTGTAATTGTTTCACTATTCCACCAGTTCTAAAAATTACGAGTGCCCGCTATACACCATTACCCTACGTATTGATTAGCATTACTTATTATACATTGTATATCAGACATAAATTTCCACACTGATATCAGGGGCGATAACCGTGAGTAGTAAGAAGTGCGGGTTTCAATCTACGATGCAATTGCAGCCATGGCGGAGGGCGGAATTTACAATGTAAACGTATGGGGATCGACTAATCGATAACTCGAATATCTAGGGTATGCGAGAGTTATCGTTCTTGATCCTTGGAGGTAATATGACTTCCCTTAACGTTACCGATTCCTGCGAAAAGGGGTCTTATGATCGTTGAGAGTTATCGTTCTTGATCATGGGAGGTAATAAGACTTCCCTTAACGTTACCGATTCCTGCGAAAAGGGGTCTTATGATCGTTGACAGTTATCGTTCTTGATCATGAGAGGTACTATGACTTCCCTTACCGTTACCGATTCCTGCGAAAAGGGGTCTTATGATCGTTGAGAGTTATCGTTCTTGATCATGGGAGGTAATATGACTTCCCTTACCGTTACAGATTCCTGCGAAAAGGGGTCTTACGATCGTCGATAGACCGACGTATACCTCGAAATATACGCGTACGTATTCGTCGGTAATTGTCCGTTCGTACGTCCGTCCGTCCGTTCGTCCGCGGGTTCGGTGACGTAACGCTCGAACGTTTTCACGGACAGCGAACAGGGTGTCACTATAGGTACCAACTCCCCCATGTTAAAGGGTTGTGCCAGGGAGGAGGAGGTACATGTATATAGTAAATTAACCGTATCGGTCGGTGCAGTCAAAAAACCGATAAGGGCGTTCATCCGTATTATACCCGTTAATAGCAGACGACGATTTCTACGTGCGCAAACCTGTATTCAATACACGGATCGATACAGTTGATGCCGGGGTATTTAAAAATATCACAATGGGTTAATATTCGCGTTATTGGCTAGAAACATATTTGTATTTAGCTTTAATGCTTAATAAATATATATATATATAAAATTACAAGCTGCAAGATTCGTTTCTTAACGCTTGAACGTTTTCACGGACAGCGTACGCGAACACGGTAGTACGTACGTAGTCGCGGGCAATATCGATCGCTGGTCCCGTATCGGTATACCGCGGGTTTTCGCGTGACATAGGCGATATCGATTCGTTGACTAACTAGCCGGACGATCGAAAATTCTCCGCTTTATGGCCGTAGGAGCCGGTTTCGATTTAAATCTGTCTTAAGTGACCGATAATCATATTGATACCGGATTTATACAAATTGTATAGCATATCTAAAAGAGAGGATTATATCCGTAGTCGGGACATCTCGATTCGAACATAAGTCAAACGTCGTACTTTATAGACATTCTCAATTCGCGAGATAGCATCGCAGGTTATATATATATATAGAGAAAAGTATATATTTAAACAGACAGTGAACAGTGATCCAGAAAATTTGGTGTCAATTCATTCTAACATGGCATTTAGACCAGCCTGAAACCATTATGCAACATCATATATATTGAGAAATTTCTGAAAATCGTGTCCAAGTTTACAAAAAGCTCATTAGACAGTATTGGTAATTCAAGCACGATATGGACTCTGGTATTACATCCCTTATCATTTCATTTTTTCACAGTTCTTGAGAAAAAAAGCAATTTTTTTTCTGTAAATGACAAAACAAATTAGGACTCTTGTGAAATTGGATCCTCCATTACCTCGTTAATTTTCGACATAATTTCAAGATAATAGGACTAATTTAGAAACCATTAACGATGAAATATATCTCTAGAAAAAATGACTAATTTAGAAAATCAATAATGATGATATGTTAAGGGATGTAATCTCACAGCATAAATTTATGGAGAATTATGTATAATTTAGAATAATTTCTTGACAATCATAGATGAATGGTGTTGTAAATTGAACAAATCCGGTGATATTAAACGAACAGTGATAGAAATGTCTATCTGAAATATTAAACTACATTGCATTGCTATATAACAATATGAGCTAGAGAATGACTAATACAGTGGTACCTCTCTAAACTGGACACCCTGGGATACAAATACCCGCATAACTAGTGCGGAGAGTTTGGGTACGGTTGACAAGGCTGTATCATACTAGAACATTGCCAACTGTATAGGAGGAAATTGATATAAGAACACTGCGGTTTTTAAGAATATTATATGCGAAATAATACATCTGGACATATTCAGAGATTTCGACTTCAGAAAGGATAGAAGGTATGTATTTTAATTTGCGATATTACAGTGTGTTTGTAGGGAGAAACGGGATATTACACTCTCAACTATATATCCATTAATTCTTCCGCTCGTTTGTATGCATCCCCCCAATACGTTCGTCCGTACGTCTGTAGGTAACAATGTATTCCAATGTATTCTACCTGACTGTATGCTAGTTTATTTGTCCAATTATAAGCGGTTCAGTCCATTGTTTTATATTCACGGCGAATCGTATATTGTTCAAAAGATTAACCGTACGTGGGCACTCGATTGTATAGTATTCACGGCTCATTATAGACATTATTCACGGTAATTGTGGAATCGAGCGTCTCGCGATTACTGAAGTAAAACATACAGCTTACTTTATTTTCCGCATTAGCATCGCCGCTCGCGGGAAAACAATGCCTATCCCGGGTTTCGAAACTAGCGAGCCACAGACAGCGTCCAGTTAAATAAAGTATGGAAAGCCAAATATCACAATCATAATGACTAGTCCCCATGTCTAGAATGTGTGGCAGGTCAAGATTACATGAAGGTGATATAAAACAGCTTTCACTGAATAGTATGACCGGGTATGGAAGGCGTTCGAGCCAATTTCCACCCTTAAATATAAACCGAAACGAAACGAAATGAATAGTATGAAACAATGATGTTGTAGAAATTTGTTGTCTGCATGAGCATCAGATACGGTGAAACGGATCAAAACAGGAAAACTTAACGTCCAACATCTGAACATGACTAAGAAATTTAAGCGAACAATGGTACGCCGTGGTTAAATGGATGTTACTGACATACAACAATTTGCACTGAGTATCATACAACACATAAGTTGTAAACATATAGTGGCTGTATGGGCGACATATAGGGTAAAACAGATAAAAACACGATCACTTACTGTTTGACTAAGTACTTTACAAGTACTGTGTCTCTCGGATGAAGTTGGAAAGTGGGGTATTGAGTTAGAAAAACAAGCATTAAACTGAAGATTTGTTTTGCTTTCCTTCATATATTTGCCCCTGTGAATGATCTGAGAAAGTAAAAAAGTTATGAAACAAATAATAGTTTACTTATTATGCACGTATATCATGTGTTAAAGTATTACAGTGTTTATGATGATTATATAGAAGTGTTTAACGCTGAAATTCCCCTAACTCCCTTCCCGTCCCATAGACAACTAACAACAGAACCATTTATTATAATATAATGTTTTTAGCACTTGGAATTGACTGTCTGACACACGATACAACCGAACATGTCCCAAACACGTTCAAATGACAAAACATCGAAACAATATCACATGATATGACGTACCACTGCTGGACTGTTCCTACCTATTCGCCTTATAACCACTGATCATTAGCATTATCTTATACTGATAAATGATTTATTTGGTTTATTCAAATATCATTGCAATCGCAGGTATCTGAAACTATTTACGTCTTAAAAAAACAAAACCAACACGTGTGTCCTCTGTCAATGCCAAAGTTGAATTGACAGTGAACCACTTCACCAAAGCGCGCATGCGCATACCATAGCGCCACCTATGGGACGTACCGGCGATCAGGGGAAATTAATTATCTCCTTATTCTTAACATCAAACGTAGACAATTATATTTTCCCTAACGCCCTTCCCGTCCCATAGACAACTAACAACAGCAAGTTATTATAATATAATGTTTTTAGCACTTGGAATTGACTGTCTGAACTTAAAATAACGGGGTAGCTAGACACATTATACTATACGTTTCTTGAATTAAGAAAAATGACACAGCTACCTGCCCACAACGATATTTAATCACGTTATCATCCGAGAGCCTGTGACACTAACAACCTCTCGGTCAACGAGTCTTTGATATCGCCATCTTTAGCCGATTCGCTTGACCAGCGGCCGTGTCTCTTAAACAATATGTCTTTAATGCCACTATTGGCTGCGGCTGACGCCCCACCAGCTCTCAAGGAATGCAAACAATATTTATTTATGTCACATGTGGACGGAACGCCTCTACAAACAGATCTCTTAGATTTGAATATGACATAGGTTTCTCCGTATTCCTTAACGTATAACCACCTCTAGTAGCACTCAAATTGCAAAACAAGAAACAATCGGAACAACTGTCTGGGAAATTAGCCCACTGTATGTATCGTTTCAAGTTTATAACTGGGCATAATCGAGTTCCTGTTCGTGAAATGAGTATCCAAGCACCATCCCTGTATTTGTCCGTCTTACTGCTTTCTATAAAAATACTCATATGATCGAGTCTTCAAACCTGACGTCGGCGCATTTTATATTTAATAATTCCGAGCTCCTTAAAAAGCCAGCAAAAGAGATCAAGCTAGCACAGATAATCCTTTGATTTTTCAAATTGCCTTCCACATACAAACGGTTGTACATGCCAGACAAAATGAAAACCGTCATTGGTTCTTTCTTAACTATGGGTTTAGAAAGTAACCTTTTAGCCGCCTCTAACATATTGATAACTAATTTAGAATTTGTAGGCGCTTCTATATCATTTAAATCGTGAAACCATTTAATACTATAGAAAGCAGTAATGACAGGACCGGGTGTGTTTGCACTTTGCATTACTGATGATAAATATAACGCCACTGCCAACGGACTAGCCGGCAGAATGTCCCCGCCTCCCAAACCATTCTGAATAGCCCACCGCCTCCATCTATTGAAGCCGAGTTCATATTTCCTCGATGTGGCGTCGGCCCGGCAGTGTTTCAGCAGGTCGGGAAGCAGGCCCACTCTGTCGGCCAGTACCTCCAGCAACGCGTCTATTTCCGCTCTATGACTCTGGAAAAACATATGTGAAAAACAAACGGATTACTTATTACCCAAAATCTATTATCCAGGTCGCGAGTCACACATATGCGTCACGTGCCTCGCACAACAATCACTATAAAACCAATCTAATAGTGATTGTTATCCGTGACTTATGCGCATATTGCAAATTCAATACAGTAAATTTTATTCAATCATTATAAATGCTATATACCAGCTATCCCAGCTGTTTACTGCCATCCAGGCGAACAAAACAGCTATACGAGCTGTTTATCGCCATCCCGGCGAACACAACAGCTTATTCAAGCTGTTGACCGCCATCCTGGCGAACAAGACAGCTATTCAAGCTGTTAACCGCCATCCAGGCGAACATCACAGCTATACAAGCTGTAAACCGCCATCCAGGCGAACATCACAGCTATACAAGTTGTAAACCGCCATCCAGGCGAACATCACAGCTATGCAAGCTGTAAACCGCCATCCAGGCGAACATCACAGCTATACAAGCTGTAAACCGCCATCCAGGCGAACATCACAGCTATTCAAGATGTTTACCGCCATCCAGGCGAACATCACAGCTATACAAGCTGTAAACCGCCATCCAGGCGAACATCACAGCTATTCAAGCTGTAAACCGCCATCCAGGCGAACATCACAGCTATTCAAGATGTTTACCGCCAACCAACCTGAAACAAACGTTGGTAAATTTAAAAAAGCTAGCTCAATATCGTTAGTATATCCATACTATATTATTATTATTATTATTATTATTATATTATTATTATTATTAATAATAATAAAACATAATTATTATTATTATCGTAAATTGGGCGTGCCCACAGTGAATAAACACAGTGTATAAAAGCACCATCATACACTAGTGTAATAAAGTAGCAAATAAGCCCATTACCGGAAAATGATGTATTCAATGCATGCTTATGTAAAAAATAAAAAAATAACATGCGATGATTCAATATGACATGCTTCAAACATGCCAACAAATTTCACAATAAAAAAACGAGTCATAGTCTCGTCTCTTGTGAAATCGGTGAACCCGTTCGCCGAATATCCCACCCAATCACCATTAATGCGATATCTTCTATAATTGCATTAACCTAATGATGTGGAATACTCAATTAAACATTAAAAATCATTTAGTTTCACAAATTGTGCATACTGTTTACCTTCTTAACTACACTATCTCGTTCAATTATCTACATAATAGAAGGAATAACAGGAATGAAAACCGATGCGTAATTGCATACTTGTATAACCGAATACAGGTACCTAGTTTCGTATATATATAGCTATTCTATTGCCATTTATCCCCACTCCGTAAAACATATTGGTGTACATAAAACTACAGTCCTGATCAGGAGGTATAAAGAAAAACGCGCCCCTCTGTGATAAATGCTAAACATCCAATTTTACATTGCGTGTCAAACCTATACACAGCAACGTTATTGCGGCAACGTTTCGGTAATAACGCTGTAATTACGTAGTCACACGCAACGTCATATGACAACATAAATGTTACGTGATAAGAACTTCCAAATAATTGGTTGCAGCAAAGTTATTGTGGAAACGTTTTTACGACAATGTTGAGATGATGTGTTCACCCAACGTATATGGCAACGTGAATAGTACGTAATGAGAGTTTTCATAGAATATTTGTTGCAGCAACGTTATTGCAGCATTGTTATTTTGACAATGTGGAGATGAAGTTGTCACGCAATGCTATATGAAAACGTGAACAATACGTAACGAGAACTTTCCAAGAATTGTTTGCAGCGATGTTATTGCAGCAACGTTATTTTGACAATGTAGACGATGCTGCCACGCAATGCTATGCTATATGACAACGTGAATAGTACGTTATTATAACTTCCGTAGTATTTGTTGCAGCAACTTTATTGCAACAACGTTATTTTGACAACGTGGATGAGACAACGTAATGAGAGCTTTCGCTAGAATTGGTTGCAGCAACGTTTATGCAGCAACGTTATTTTGACAACGTTGAAACTATGTTGTCACACAATGCTATATGAAAATGTGAACAGTACGTAATGATTACGCTAGAATTGGTTGCAGCAACGTTTATGCAGCAACGTTATTTTGACAACGTTGGTATTATGTTGTCACACAATGCTATATGAAAATGTGAACAGTACATAATGATTATTTTTTAGAATTGGTTGCAGCAACGTTATTGCAGCGATGTTATTGTTCCAAAGTTGAGATGATGTTTTCACCCAACTTAACGTTTTTGACAACGTGGAGATGATGTTTTATTACACTCTTGCAAATTAATTGCACGGGTTTCGCTGTAAGAGAAAACCCGTAATCAACGCCTGACAAATAATACACCGTGAAGAGAACACCCGTAATTGCGCGCCTGTTTTCTTGGAAACCACGAGCTACCATGCACAATGTTTAATTTTTTATTACAGTCAAAGTAAAGTTATTTGAATATTTGGAAAGGGTCTCGACTAATCTAGAATGTTAATGTGATTGAACACATTCCAAACATGTACTAAAATATATATGGTTCATAGAAACAGCTGCGTAATTTGGATTTCAAAAAGTTTGCATGACGTCACATTTGACGTCACACAACGTAACGTCAAAACGAGGGAAAGCAAGTCATTGTATAACTATTCATGCGCACATCACACTTCGTTATTGCAGCAACGTTATTTTGACAACGTGGAGATGATGTTTTCACACCTTGGTATTTGGCAACGTTAATAGTACGTAATGAAAGCTTTCCCTATAATTGGTTGCAGCAACGTTTGTGCAGCAATGTTATTTTTACAACGTTGGTATTATGTTGTCACACAATGCTATATGAAAATGTGAACAGTACGTAATGAACACATTTTTAGAATTGGTTGCAGCAACGTTATTGCAGCGATGTTATTGCTCCAAAGTTGAGATGATGTTTTCACCCAACGTAGTATGACAAGGTGAATAGTACGTAATTATAGTTTTCCTAGAATTGGTTGCAGAAACGTTATTGCGACAACGTTTCGGTGATAATGTTGTAATCACGAAGTCACATGCAACGTCATATGCCGACATACTTATGACGTTTTAAGAGCTTCCAAAGAATTGGTTTCAGCAACGTTATTGTGACGACGTTGAGATGATGTTTTCACCCAACATAATATGACAACGTGAATAGTACGTGAAGAGAGTTTTCCTAGAATTGGTTGCAGCAACGTTCTTGTGGAAACGTTTATGCGACGACGTTGAGATGATGTTTTCACCCAATGTTATATGACAACGTGAATAGTACGTGAAGAGAGTTTTCCTAGAAATGGTTGCAGCAACATTATTGCGGCAACGTTTCGGTGATAACGTTGTAATTACGTAGTCACTTGCAACGTCATATGACAACATAAATGTTACATAATAAGAGCTTCTAAAGAATTGGTTGCAGCAAAGTTATTGTGGAAACGTTTCTGCGACAACGTTGATCAGATGTTTTCACCCAACGTAATATGACAACGTGAATAGTACGTAATGAGATTTTTCTGATAATTGGTTGCAGCAACGTTATTGCGTCAACGTTTCGGTAATAACGTTGTAATCACGTAGTCACATGCAACGTCATATGACAACATGAATATTACGTATTAAGAGCTTCCAAAAAAATGGTTGCAGCAACGTTATTGTGGAAACGTTTTTGCGACAATGTTGAGATGATGTTTTCACCCAACGTAATATGACAACGTGAATAGTACGTGAATAGAGTTTTCCTAGCATTGCTTGCAGCAACATTATTGCGGCAACGTTTCGGTGATATCGTTGTAATTACGTAGTCACTTGCAACGTCATATGACAACATAAATGTTACGTAATAAGTGCTTCTAAAGTATTGGTTGCAGCAAAGTTGTTGTGGCAACGTTTCTGCGACAACGTTGATCAGATGTTTTCACTCAACATAATATGACAACGTGAATAGTACGCGAAGAGAGATTTCCTAGCATTGGTTGCAGCAACATTATTGCGGCAACGTTTCTGTGATAACGTACTAATTACGTAGTCACTTGCAACGTCATATGACAACATAAATGTTACGTAAGAAGAGCTTCTAAAGATAAAGAATTGGTTGCAGCAACGTTATTGTGGAAACGTTTTTGCGACAATGTTGAGATGATGTTTTCACCCAACGTAATAGGACAACGCGAACAGTACGTTAAGAGAGTTTTCCTAGAATTGGTTGCAGCAACGTTCTTGTGGAAACGTTTATGCGACGACGTTGAGATGATGTTTTCACCCAACGTAATATGACAACGTGAATAGTACGTGAAGAGAGTTTTCATAGAATTGGTTGCAGCAACATTATTGCGGCAACTTTTCGGTGATAACGTTGTAATTACGTAGTCACTTGCAACGTCATATGACAAGATAAATGTTACGTAATAAGAGCTTCTAAAGAATTGGTTGCAGCAAAGTTATTGTGGAAACGTTTCTGCGACAACGTTGATCAGATGCTGTCACCCAACGTAATATGACAACGTGAATAGTACGTAATGAGATTTTTCTGATAATTGGTTGCAGTAACGTTATTGCGTCAACGTTTCGGTAATAACGTTGTAATCACGTAGTCGCATGCAACGTCATATGACAACATGAATATTACGTATTAAGAGCTTCCAAAATATTGGTTGCAGCAACGTTATTGTGGAAACGTTTTTGCGACAATGTTGAGATGATGTTTTCACCCAACGTAATATGACAACGTGAATAGTACGTGAAGAGAGTTTTCCTAGAATTGGTTGCAGCAAAGTTATTGTGGAAACGTTTCTGCGACAACGTTGATCAGATGTTTTCACCCAACGTAATATGACAACATGAATAGTACGCGAATAGAGATTTCCTAGAATTGGTTGCAGCAATATTATTGCGGCAACGTTTCTGTGATAACGTTGTAATTATGTAGTCACTTTCAACGTCATATCACAACATAAATGTTACGTAATAAGAGCTTCTAAAGATAAAGAATTGGTTGCAGCAACGTTATTGTGGAAACGTTTTTGCGACAATGTTGAGATGATGTTTTCACCCAACGTAATATGACAACGTGAATAGTACGTGAAGAGAGTTTTCCTAGAATTGGTTGCAGCAACATTATTGCGGCAACGTTTCGGTGATAACGTTGTAATTACGTAGTCACTTGCAACGTCATATGACAACATAAATGTTACGTAATAGAGCTTCTAAAGAATTGGTTGCAGCAAAGTTATTGTGGAAACGTTGCTGCGACAACGTTTATCAGATGTTTTCACCCAACGTAATATGACAAAGTGAATAGTACATAATGATGAATCTGATAATTGGTTGCAGCAACGTTATTGCGTCAACGTTTGTCGGTAATACTTTGTAATCACGTAGTCACATGCAACGTAATATGACAACATGAATATTAGCGTATTTAAGACTTCCATAATTAAGGTGCAGCAACAAAAGTTATTGTGGAAACGTTTTTGCGACAATGTTGAGATGATGTTTTCACCCAACGTAATATGACAACGTGAATAGTACGTGAAGAGAGTTTTCCTAGAATTGGTTGCAGCAACGTTCTTGTGGAAAAGTTTATGCGACGACGTTGAGATGATGTTTTCATCCAACGTAATATGACAACGTGAATAGTACATGAAGAGAGTTTTCCTAGCATTGGTTGCAGCAACATTATTGCGGCAACGTTTCGGTGATAACGTTGTAATTATGTAGTCACTTTCAACGTCATATCACAACATAAATGTTACGTAATAAGAGCTTCTAAAGAATTGGTTGCAGCAAAGTTATTGTGGAAACGTTTCTGCGACAACGTTGATCAGATGTTTTCACCCAACGTAATATGACAACGTGAATAGTACGCGAAGAGAGATTTCCTAGCATTGGTTGCAGCAACATTATTGCGGCAACGTTTCTGTGATTACGTACTAATTACGTAGTCACTTGCAACGTCATATGACAATTTAAATGTTACGTAATAAGAGCTTCTAGAGATAAAGAATTGGTTGCAGCAACGTTATTGTGGAAACGTTTTTGCGACAATGTTGAGATGATGTTTTCACCCAAAGTAATATGAGAACGTGAACAGTACGTGAAGAGAGTTTTCCTAGAATTGGTTGCAGCAACGTTCTTGTGGAAATGTTTATGCGACGACGTTGAGATGATGTTTTCACCCAACGTAATATGACAACGTGAATAGTACGTGAAGAGAGTTTTCCTAGCATTGGTTGCAGCAACATTATTGCGGCAACGTTTCGGTGATAAGGTTGTAATTACGTAGTCACTTGCAACGTCATATGACAACATAAATGTTACGTAATAAGAGCTTCTAAAGATAAAGAATTGGTTACAGCAAAGTTATTGTGGAAACGTTTCTGCGACAACGTTGATAAGATGTGTTCACCCAACGTAATATGACAACGTGAATAGTACGTAATGAGAGTTTCCTGATACTTCATTGCAGCAACAGTATTGCGTCAACGTTTCGGTTATAACGTTGTAATCACGTAGTCACATGCAACGTCATATGACAACATACATATTACGTATTAAGAGCTTCCAAAGAATTGGTTGCAGCAACGTTATTGTGGAAACGTTTTTGCGACAACGTTGATAAGATGTTTTCACCCAACGTAATATGACAACGTGAATAGTACGTAATGAGATTTTTCTGATAATTGGTTGCAGCAACGTTATTGCGTCAACGTTTCGGTAATAACGTTATAATCACGTAGTCACATGCAACGTCATATGACAACATAAATATTACGTATTAAGAGCTTCCACAAAATTGGATGCAGCAACGTTATTGTGGAAACGTTTTTGCGACAATGTTGAGATGATGTTTTCACCCAACGTAATATGACAACGTGAATAGTACGTGAAGAGATTTTTCCTAGAATTGGTTGCAGCAATGTTATTGCGGCAACGTTTCGGTGATGATGTTGTAATTACTTAGTCACATGCAACGTCATATGACAACATAAATGTTACGTCATAAGAACTTTCAAAGAATTGGTTGCAGCAACGTTATTTCGTCAACGTTTCGTGAATAACGTTGTAATCACGTAGTCACATATGCAACGTCATATGACAACATAAACATTACGTATTAAGAACTTCCAAAGAATTGGTTGCAGCAAAGTTATTGTGGAAACGTTTTTGCGACAATGTTGAGATGATGTTTTCACCCAACGTAATATGACAACGTGAACAGTACGTAATGAGAGTTTTCCTAGAATTGGTTGCAGCAACGTAATGAGAGTTTTCCTAGAATTGGTTGCAGCAACGTTATTGTGGAAACGTTTCGGTAATAACGTTGTAATTACGTAGTCACATGCAACGTCATATGACAACATAAATATTACGTAATAAGAGCTTCCAAAAACGTGTTTGTAGCAACGTTATTGTGGAAACGTTTTTGCGACAACGTTGATTTGATGTTTTCACCCAACGTAATATGACAACGTGAATAGTATGTAATGAGAGTTTTCTTAGAATTGGTTGCAGCAACGTTATTGCGGCAACGTTTCGGAGATAACGTTGTAATTACGTAGTCGCATGCAACGTCATATGACAACACAAATGTTACGTAATTAGAGCTTCCAAATAATTGGTTGCAGCAACGTTATTGTGGAAACGTTTTTGCGACAACGTTGATAAGATGTTGTTACCAAATGTTAAACTAACAACGTAAATTAGACGTAATTGAGACTTTCCTAAAGCTGGCTGTAGCAACGTTTTTACGGTAAAGTAATATTAAAACGTTACCTCAACTACCTAAAAACGTTGTTGAACACGCAACCTGATTACGACATTCGCGCAACGTTGCGGTTACGTTGTGTGTTTGCTGGTTTGCTGGGCTGTATCCGGATCATGATATGTGACGGGTGTTTCGTTTATGGAATGGCGTACAGTGCAGATCTTGATCAGACTGTGTGGATGCACAGGATGATCTAGATCTACACTGGTCCCAAAAATCATAAGCCGCATTTCTCCTGTCACAGCTACATATTTCAGACGTACTTTTGGCAGATTGTACTTAGGTTGGCCACCACCATTTATTTTTCCTATAAACATAACTATTTACCACATAGTTGGCTATTCTCTCCTACTTTAGTTTTTAGTATGGATGTTGTGGGAACTATTTCCCCATAGCAGTACCCATCCTGCTTTGGATATACAATAATTAAAATATATGCTTAGTTTATATAAAGTCGAACTGATTACTTTCATGAATATTATTCCAACGGGTTTGCCATTTATATTTTACTTTTTTGCTAATGACAGAATATATTTCTCTATGAGGAGGCAGTGCTAATTCATCAGTGCATGGCAAATGTGCTGAAGCAGCCTCCCGATCTGCTTCTTCATTGCGGCTATTCCAATATGGGAAGGGACCCAGTCTATATTTATAAGCTTGTACTGTTCCACTGTTTTGTTTATTAGTGCATTGATGTTATATAATTTTGTCGGGTCTCGTTTTAGATATATCGGAAGAGATTGATTGGACGGAGCTTAATGAATCTGTTATAATTATGTTTTATAATTATATTATTGGTCCCACAACAACCATGCGAAAAATGAAAGTAGCAGAGAATAGCCAAATGTGTAGTGACAGGTTTTAAAACTTTTCACTACACATTTGGCTATTCTCTGCTATAAATATAGGAAACATCAATGGATAATTGCTAATATAATAACTCTAGGCGGGGGTAGGGGCGTTGATTGACTGATAACGGTAACAATAAGTGTCCTTGATAATTGCCATATAAACATACGGTGCGGGAGTCTGAATTATGTGCCCCCATCCTCTCGCAGATCAACTGTTGGTAACACTGCAGATAGTACATACAGCAATGGCGACACTGATAGCTAGCTGTGTATAACCATGTCATCCCCTCAGAGATCAACTGTCTATGTAAGGGAGCGCGACGATCTTACTGTAGTAGAATTCTGCCCAATTAAACGTGTGATAAAGGCAGCGGTGGCGACAATGACAGCTATGCATAAAGTATTCATATTTTAACATATATGTAAATTGTTCTTAAGCGAATCGTTTTTTTTATTGCCACTCAAAGACTGTGCCAAATTTTAAATTTTAAATTAGTATACAGCTGGAATACGGTTAATAGGTTGGATGGATATGTGGTGATCTCGAACATGTGATATGCTGTAATTTCAAATATGTGATACCGCCTTGGACTTTATTTTAATGTTATGGTTTTATATCAAGCTTCTGTAGCATTGAACAATGTGAATTTGTGCAAGTCACTAACACTTGCAAAGATGCATTTTATGTTTAGCTAAATCTATTGCTTACTGTTATCAATGTTTTTATTCTGTTGTCCCTTTAGACTTTTGGCACACAGAGGTGAGGACACAAAATTGCGTAAATAAATATACATGTATAAGCTACATTAAACAAAATGTTGTAGTAACAAATGTGGGACCAGTGGTTGCGAGTGTCTGGCAATAAGGAATGTAATACGAAGTGTCGAAAGGATACAGATGATGCATCGGCCGACTGCACGGAAAGAATCCCACCCACCGCTACAATACATAATAATGCCAGGAAATAAAATATAGACAGAAACCCAGTGCCAATGTATATAGGTACAGTAGTTTTGATGTATGTGCACATTTTATTACAAACTTTAAATACGATTTTACCGTGATTTTAAAAAACGTATTTTATACGGTGCCACGATAAGCCAGAGTGGGAACGTCAACAACAACAATGGTGGGACACCACTAGCAGAATAGCCGACCTGTCTATTAGTGGTGAAAATAATTGCAACATGTGAGTTAAAAAAGTTGTGGAGGAAAAAGCTTGCCTTTTTTACGGAAATGGGTCTCCTAACAGCATACATGTATTAAAACTAGTTGTTGTTTTCTAACCTGCATATGTACGTGACCGTAACTGAACGGCAATGCTATCGTGCAAATAGATCCAATGCAAATCGGTGTAAATGTAAATTTGGCGGTTCGAAATAAATGTGTGTATTTTACGTTTCCAGTGTTGACAGCTAGACTTTATATGCTAAGTTTGAAGTTTATTATAGTATACACAGAGTGAGAACATGCAGGAAACCATATTATAAATATATACGCGTATTTCTGTATAAACGTCTATTGTATCTAATTTCGTGTACGACCTATATTCGGACATTTTAATTGTTACTCCGCTTTTTATGACCCCTATGTGATAGCAAGTGGACATATTGCGTTCATCTTTAGGGTCCGTATACGTCCTTGCGTGTACATTTACATAGAAAAAGTCTAAAAGTTGGTAAGTTCTCTATGCATGTACTGTCATTTCGGCTAATTCTGTGAATTCATCGCTTTATCATCCGGGTTCTTTAATCGAAACCAAAGTTATCCGAAAGTTTTTTCATTTCCGGTCATTCTAAATCGACTGCGTTATACACTAACATGATACAACAGGTGCAACATTAACACATAAATCAAGCCGAAAGCATGCGTAGTTTGAGGCTGCAACAGCCACAACATGCAGGAAAGAGACCTGCTTCTCACAGTTCAGAGATATGAACAATAATAACGAAAAAATGTCCTAGCAACAAAATTATGGACATAACGGACCCTGGACATAACGGACCCGGACATAACGGACCCGATTTCGGACGAAACGGACCCGATTTCTGGACATAACGGACCCGATTCCTGGACATAGCGGACCCCGTGTGGACACAACGGACCCGTATAAAACCTATCAGAAATGCTATAAGAAATACTATTTTAATATATTTTTGTTATATATTGATTGATTGGTCTAATGGAAAATGAAAGTTGGGAATGTTAATTGGGAAATAAAATACAAATCGGGAAAAAATTATGTTTATAATTTAATAATAATAATATAAGAACTCCCAACTTGTCATTCAAGGAAATTTTTAGTTCTAAAGCACTCCCAACTAGCGATTTTATGGTTTTAGGCTTTTGTGAGTAAATTCTAATGCACTAAAAAATTTTCATTTTATGCGTTTGTGCATTTTTCTTACTAAACTTTAAATCGTATTTTATTACTGTTTCTATACAAATTGAAGTAAATTTATTAAAATACTTCTAAAATGTTATTCATTTTTAAAAGTTAAATTGTCTTCTATAAGTAACGTGATTAAACCGAATATTGCAGATTGGAACGTGTCAAACACAGGTTAGTCCACTGGCAATATCCGGCCATATCCGGAGGGGATTAATTAGCCCGGAAGCCATTGCGATGTGCGAATTCCACAATTGCCCCCCGGAAATTTTGCCAACAACAACTTTTTTCCGTAAAATTTAGAGAGTTTAAAACATAAAATAACATTAAAATAATAATTTCTTAAAAGTTTACTACAAAAAAAGTAAAAAAAAAAGCATTTCTGATAGGTTTTATACGGGGTCCGTTATGTCCACACGGGGTCCGTTATGTCCATGAATCGGGTCCGTTATGTCAGAAATCGGGTTCCGTTTCGTCCGAAATCGGGAATCAGTTATGTCCGGGTCCGTTATGTCTAGGGTCCGTTAGGTCCAGTTACCCTAGCGAATAGTCTAATGTTAACTCAATTCCAGCCGAAAAATCCACCCACCACAACGGCACACGCCCACCCCAGCCCGAACCTATCTGTTAGCAAATCCAAAAGTAACAATCCAGTGATTAAGAATGAACACAATAGAAATACAAGTTAATTTTCAATAGTAATAATGGCCGCCGCCTGTAATCGTGAGATAATTGCCGGTCGATAAAAACACACGACCCATTTTGTCCGGTGCCTCAATCAAGAAAACCTTCGACAGAATCATGAAAATGAGGAATTATAAGTGTTAAATTGGTATTTTTTTACAAAATGCCGACATGATATCTTTTACTTTTCGTACATTGATTATGCAATGCTTTGCAAATATGTGTTAAGCATACTCGTGTTGACTATTTCGAGATGAATTATTTGTTTGACCCGCCATAATTATTTCAAAATGTTTCAAATAAACAGAAAATTATTGGACATGATGTCAAAAATAAATATCTTGGTCCGATATGTGGCTGTGACTGGAGATATGGGGCTTGTGTGATTTGTGACCAGTGTAGGTTTTGATCAAAGAGCACACTCGTGTAGTCTGAAAACGGTAGACTGTTTGTTAGTGTGTTTCAGTGATGGAATGGCAGATCCTGATCGGACTGTGCGGTCTGATCTGGATCTACACTGGTTCTGATCTGGATCTGCACTGGTCACAAAAGCCCTATAAGCCACGTGCTGTGTTTGGCGTATAACAGACGTTCTCGGTCGCAGTGCCCGGGGCCTATTAATCGCTCTGATAAGTACGGCGGATGTTGACACCAGCTTAAAGCAATTGCCCGGGGTGATGTTCCGTCACTGGCCTTCCAGTGCACACCACCCCCGTGGTAATTAGAGCGACTACTTTCCCCGTGGCTGGCCCCTCATAATGACCCAAAAGAATTATCTTACGGTATTTTGACCAGCATATAGCAGAGGCGGATTCAGGGGGGAAATCCCGATTTTTTTAAAGAAATATTGAGGAAGTGCTATGAAACAAATGCAGTAGAATGCAGGAAATGGCTTCCTCAATTAAAAAATGTTCAGGGGGGGTATGCCCCCGGACCCCCCTAGCCAACTACCTCGCTCCGCTCAGTCGACGAACGAGCATACCTCGTTCAAGTTCCATATGCCCCCCCCCCTTGGTGAAATCCTGGATCGGCCACTGTATAGCACGTGGTGCCGCCACTGTATAGCACCTGGTGCCGCCTCTGTATAGCACCTGGTGCCGCCACTGTATAGCACCTGGTGCCATACACCAGCGGGTAACAGAGTAGACACTTATCGTAGCTATTTATCTGCGCATCTGGGGACCGTTTCACTAAACTTCGTAAGTCTAAAATGTTCGTAAGTGCAAGATTATCATAGTCTGTAAATTTCACACTAACACTGTTTTCTTGTAAACAATTATTCGATTTACATTTATTGAGCATAGGCTGCAGCCTATGCTCAATAAATGTAAATCCATCAATTGATATTTCCAGACGGCCCCCCTGATCAATAGATATGATAAGTGTCTACTCTGTTACCCGCTTGGTCACTTGGACCATACATACATGTGGGGGTCGGTGTGTGCGGGGGTTGGGGGGGGGGGAGGGCATTTCAATAAAAGCACAGGTCTGATAAAGAAAGCATGGTAAAATAAATACAACTCATTTACGGTTGTAATTAATGTTGACCTTCGTACAACAATTTCAACTCATTTACGGTTGTAATTAATGTTGTACAACAATTATCATCTTGCCACTAAATTCACGTGCGTGGATAAATACTTGATCACACTTTTATTTATCATAGTAATTTAAAACATTATCATACAGTACATTATTTATCATGGATATATTATCTGAATATAAATACAGGTAAATATATTAAACATCCAATCTTCCATGGACTTTGTCTAGATCTTTTGATTGAAGAATCGTGTGAATCTGAAATGAGAAATTACGCTACATGTAAGTACATACACTCATTGACAATATATAAACGGGACGATTAATCCGCCTTGTTACTACTATTATTATATACCGAACGGCCATATATATACTGGTAAATCATTTATACAACGGACGACAATAACGTCTATGTGCACAACACTGATTTAACTATTATATGTTCGAAAATGTTGGACAAATATCACTGTTGATAACACTTTTTAATATGGCGACGCTTTTGTGGTCACCTACTGTCATGGCCGACTGTTGCTAGGCTGGCGTTTACCGACCGGAAGTTGCGTCATGCAAAAGCGGTCAATCGGCTAATGTGCAATGCACGTCAAATTTAGCCGTGCGTACGTCACAATAAAATATGTGGATTTTGAAATAAACAAGCTGATTAATTGCTACACTGTGGCACAATTTGATCACATTCCGATAGTTTGGTAAAAAGTTATTCAGAATATTGTCAAAATGTGTAAAATCCTTCGACCCTGCTGATGTAATAGAGCTGTCAAACCATGTTTTTATTGAGAAATAAGGCAAGATATAAAAACAACAGCAGACGACAATTGTTGTGAGTAGCGGTCTAAGGGTTAAGATAATTTTCTATTTTTACACAGAAAATAAATGTCAAAATTATGAAACTAGCATATACATGTTTATCTCTTTGTGCTGCTTCACACCATCTCGTCAAGCAAGTATTTTATTTCATATATGCATGTACATACAATTTCAAATACATTCACGATTCCGGTAATTAGCCGGTACCCATGCATTTACAGCTGGGCGGACTGAGTGGATAAAGTGTCTTGCTTAAGGACACAAAGTACGCCTCGGAACCCACGACCGTTGGATCAGCAGTCCGATGCGTCCACCACTTGGCTATTGCGGTACACCGCATAATATTACATTCATGATTTCATAAATTTACAGATGCACATGTGTACACATGCCTGCTAACTCAATTTAAGCTCAAATTTACAGGAAACCCACCAGTGCCAGCCAATATATATATGTAATTTAATTGTTTTACTCAATACTGGAGCATTATTTATAGAAACATGAATGAAAAAAATGATTTCATAGATAATTTATAAGGATAAAAAATACTTCAGCTTTATTACTAGTATAGTTAGTTAGTGTAATGTAGTTATTGTAATTTTCATAAAATACTAATATTTATTTCAGTTGAAAAATATGTCAATTAACCCATTTCATGCTGAGGATACGCCATTTTATCTGTGGAAAATCATAAATGTTTTCTTTATATGAGCTTGGAAATATATGTAGTGACCACCATTTAAACCGTCTCCTTGAGACGGCTCAAATGAGTGGTCACAACATATACTTTCATTGAGGAATAAAAATATATAAAAAATACATACCCATGAAGGTGTATTCCGCATGTAATGTGTTGATAGCTAAAGTGCGAATCAGATCTGATTCACTACTCTGCAAGCGAAGCCTATGGATGGAACCATAACTACCCGTATGCTATGGACGGTACACGAGTCTCACAGAGTTACTATATAAAGAAGTGTTATGTTTCTGTAGCTAAAATAAAATTGACACTGATAACAAAAATCTTAACAGCCAGTAATTTATTCTTTTATTCCAGACAAACTAACTCCGGTTGGAACTTCGATTGGAACAATGGACGGGGCAAATTCAGAATCAGAAGAAGAGGACTGGACATTGCCAGCAGTATCCGGTACTGGTCTGGGTTATAATGACATTACGTGGCTCTAACTGGAGAAATTTGTGGCCAGTCTAGCTTCCGATCTGATAGCATACATCTGAGCACCCTGGGTCTGCACTGTTTGTTAGAAGCATCAAGGGTGTTTCTGAATGAATGACTGAATGAAGACATATTTCTCCAGTTATAGTGACAAAGGCTGACATACGGACATGTAGACTCAAAGCTCCATATAAGGTGCGTATTGGCGTATTTTACACACTTATTTTAATAAGTGATTTTTTTTTTTATCATTCGTTCCCTATTTAATATGGAAGAAAATCAATAGTACATTTGTAAAAGTAAAATACGCATTGAATTTGAAATCTGGGGGTATAATACTCTTTATATACAAAACTTATCTGGAGCTCTTTTTTGACTTGCACATTCCACAGTATACCAGGTATTATAATAGGACTTTGATACTGTAGCATTACAGTTTACTGATGCGTGTCTGTATAGGTCTTGATCAGATTTTCATATGATGCATTTTGAATGAAAAATGTGACGGACTGGAGAAATGGGGGTTGTGGATTTTGTGATGAGTGTATGTAAATCCAGATCAGCCTGTGCTGATCAGGTTCAGCACTGCTCACCATATCATCAATGAAACGCCTATACTCAGAGCTCCAGTTAAGTTAAGATGCGTAATTCAAAGTATTTTTCTTAGTTATTCACCAAAAATGGCAAGTTGGGAGTTCTTTAGAATCGTCTCATTGAGACGATTCTAAAGCACTCCCAACTTGCCATTTTTGGTGCAGAAATAACACAATTCCCCCAAAAGTTTATCAAATTACGCACCTTAACTGGAGCTCTGCCTATCATGCTGCTAACAAGCAAAATAGAGCATTATCAGGCTACATAATAATGCTATTTGATCAGGAGTTACACTGGTCACAAATCCTGTAAGCCCCACATCTCCAGTCACAGCCATAAATAAGTTAACCCTGTCACCCCAGATATCTGGAATGAACTATTCTGTTCTAATATCTGGCCATAGTTGGAAATGGGGCAAATTTTATAATCACAAGTGTCGTACATTTTATTTGTTCTATAAAAGTACGAAGCAGACTCCAGATAAAATGCGTATGGGCACTTATTTTAGCAGAATATGCATTGATTATCAAAAGTGGGAGTACTAAATACTACTCACAGAAATACGCATTGATTTTCCATTTGAATAGTGAAAATACTGTAATAAAGTTGAAAATTTACTTAGTTGAGCTGCAAAATTAAACAGTGGTTGCTATTTGCTGCTCAAATTAGTGAATTTTAAATTTGTTTTCTTTTTTTATCATTTCTTCCCTATTTAATAAGGAAGAAAATCAATAATACATTTGTAAAAGTAAAATACGCATTGAATTTGAAATCTGGGGGTTTAATACTCTTTAGATACAAAACTTATCTGGAACGCTGTAGACTTGCACGTTGCACAGTAATACTGTCAGTATACCGGTAGCCTATTTCATCAACATGGCAAAGTATACTTATCTAGCAAAGTATACTTTGAGGGAGAAATCATTTATTTTTCCCGAAAATCATTATTTCATATAGGTCATATAGAACTAACGACTGCATATATTTGATGATTAAAATTATGCAGAATTATTATACTGAATTTATTACATTATCACAGCCAAAGTGGCTGTGATAATGTAATAAATTCAGTATAATAAAAAATAATAAATTTATCCTAAAATTGAAAATTTCTCCCTCAAAGTATACTTTGCTAGAAAATACTTTGCGATGTTGGTGAAATAGGCTACAGGTATGGATTGTTGTAAATGGTTTGCACAGATCTGTAGCCTATTTCACCAACATTGCAAAGTATACTTTTCTAGCAAAGTATACTTTGAAGGAGAAATTTTCAATTTTAAGATAAATTTATTAATTTTTATTAAACTGAATTTATTACATTATCACAGCCAGTATAATAATTCTGCATACTTTTAATCATCAAATATATGCAGTTGTTAGTTCTATATGAAATAATGTATTTCAGGAAAAATAAATGATTACTCCCTCAAAGTATACTTTGCTAGAAAAGTATACTTTGCAATGTTGATGAAATTGGCTACAGGTGTATGGTCATGTAGGTAGATAGATACACAGGGGTCCGAAGTTGTGATGGGAAAAGTGTACTAAGTCCGAATCGGTGGGCGTCTTAGTCGGTGGGCGCCTTATAAGACGCCCACCGACTAATACGCCCACCGATTCGGACTCGGTACACTTTTCCTTATAAGACGCCCACCGACTAAGACGCCCACCGATTCGGACTCGGTACACTTTTCCCATCACAACTTCTGACCCCTGTGGGTAGATATGGGTTCCTTGCTTTAATTCCTGCAGCACTTCAAAACAGTTCAGTTATTTCTTGAATATATGGCTGTGACTGGAGAAAAGGTGCTTATGGGTTTTGCGACCAGTGTAGCTCCCAATCAGCCTGTGCATCCACATCATGATTGGGCTTATGGGATTTGTGACCAGTGTAGCTGCTGATAAAATAGCAGGCTCATGTAGCCTGATAGCAATCTATATTGTTTGTTGGAAGCATGACAAATGTTTCATTGATGGACTGGCAATAGTGCAGATCCTGATCAGACTGCGGATGCACATGCTGATCTGGGTCTACATTGGTCGCAAAACTCATAAGCCCCAATTCTCCAGTTGTCAATTATGGCCAGTGTAGCTCCTGGTTTGGTGGTGGATTCCTGCAGGTGTATCCATCTGAGTAGGATCTACACTGTTGATGGTATTTCATGATCATGATCGGACTGCGTGGATGCGCATCCTGGTCTGGATCTACACTGGTCACGAATGCCATAATCCCAATTTCTCCAGACCCAGATACATTGTTGTGCTGGCGGGTCAGAAATAAATATGTGTAACTTTCAGGTCTACAGAATCAACCAATGCTTGAAGTTAGTCCAAGAAGGCAAGTTATAGGTTTGTATTATTTCAGTACTAATAGTTTTGTTTTGATATGATACATGTACTTTTGGGGTAAAACAATATTTTACTCGCCTATCCTGGGTATCCCACCACAACGGCTAGGAATCAAATACATTTAGGGTGGATAGCTAATTTAGGGGAAGGGGCTAAGTGACTTTGGTGTGGTATGGACCTGGCACCAGGTCAGGTTATTCTAATTTCAGGGCTGTATATATTTTTTCTCCATGTAAATATTCCGTTCTGATTTTGGGATTTTCCCCCCATTGCAGCAGGTTAAAATTGGATCGAACCCGTTTGCTCGGCCTTACATGACCGTAGCTGTTGATAGGCCGTTAAACACCAATAAACAAACAAACTTATTCCATTGTTAGTTTCAATATGTGGACACCATGAATGGTACCATATTAGACATTTACAAATTTGTCACTGGCTGAAAATATCTTACACAACACTTGCTACCAATGGAGTCCCAGATCAGCCTGCACAATCGCAGTCTGATCTAGGGCTCCACTGTTTATGTACAATTGTTGCAAATGTTGTACATGTCATGTCCCTTATCTCAGCAGGCAGCCCATAATAGCATTAACCCTTCCTACGCTGTTGACGAAAATTGCCGTCTGCTGTTTTTCATTTTTGCTTTAATTATTAACAAAAAACTGGTTTTGACAGCACATGAGAATCGTCTCCACTGGAGACGATTGTCATGTGCTGTCAAAACCAGGTTTTTGTCGAGAAATATTGAAAATAAAACATTTCCAGCAGACAACAACATTTAATTCAGCGTAGTAAGGGTTAATTATCAAATAAAAATACTTCCACAGGCTGATCTCGATCTACACTGGTGTCGAATGCCATTAACCCGTCAATATTGCTTGTTAGAAGCACGACATGTGTTTCATTGATCGACTGGCGAACAGTGCAGATCCTGATCAGACTGTGCGGATGCACAGGCTGATCTGGATCTACACTGGTCGAATGCCATTAACTATGTAACCACAGTTTTTGATCGCCGTGTTTAATACTGTAGTTAAGGTAATGTATTGTCAAGTGGGATGTGTACGTCTGTCCTAGATGTATACTTTGTCATTGAAAGGATGTAAAACAGTCAACCAATCAATCAGTCAACCAATCGATCAGTCAACCAATCAATGGCCCTGATATCAAAAATGAATGTTGCTCGATTTCTTTTTATTTCAGATTTGAAGAAGTGTGAAAACAGTCACGGCCGAGTTATAGCACATATTGATATGGATTGTTTCTATGCTCAAGTTGAGATGATTCGAAATCCAACACTTCGCAACAAACCTTTAGGTATAGTGTTTTTTTGTCACTCATTCTTTAATGAGAAGGATTTTATTCACGGTTATGAGTTGAGGATGGCAACAAGTATTACAATCTCAGACCCCCATTGTATTCCTTTGTACGATGTGGTTGTTCAAAGATAAGAAATCAAACGACCTCGGCTCACTCACACTCGTTCCTCGTGGGTGGTTGGTCGGGCAAATGCGACGGCGTAAATTATCGGTAGGTGTTCCTCCTTATAGGAATCATGATTTGCCTAGTTTGGCCCTCAGATACTTTTTTATCTTTGGCTCTTTTGTTACCTGGGAGTTGAATTGGGTTACTGCGCATTATAAACGTAGTAATATTATTACTGATCCTACTGTAATCAAGTGATTCTGGTGTGGCGAGGACCTGGCATTCTGATTTCAGGGCTGAAAGTATTTTGTCGCGCCTGCTTTAGCAGAGGCACGACTATAGTCGGCACTTTTTCCGTTGTCGTCGGCGGCGGCGACGGCGGCGGCGGCGGCGGCGGCGGCGGCGGCGTCGGCGGCGGCGGCGGCGGCGGTGTCGTCCGCTTTTTTTGTAAGGCAAATGCGTTACAGTTATTGTTTTTTCACAACACGGTCAAAAGCCTCGGCAGGCGCGATACCGCTTCCGTGGCGGAATTCTTGTTTATTGTAAATATTCAGTTCGGATTTTGGGATTTCCCCCCCATTTGTACTTGAACATGTACTTGTACAGGTAATATATGGGATTTAGTACTAAACCCATTGACCCGGCCTTAAATGACCTTAACTATTGATAGGCCGTTAAACCCCAACAAACAAACGAACACACTCGTTACCTCAAACTCTCGTAAGTCAGACTTCTGTAGCCGATTTCATCAACATTGCAAAGTATACTTTTCTAGCAAAGTATACTTTGAGGGAGAAATTTTCAATTTTAGGATAAATTTATTAATTTTTATATTATACTGAATTTATTACATTATCACAGCCATTTTGGCTGTGATAAGGTAATAAATTCAGTATAATAATTCTGCATGCTTTTAATCATCAAATATATGCAGTCGTTAGTTCTATATGAAAGAATGCATTTCAGGAAAAATAAATGATTACCCCTCAAAGTATACTTTGCTAGAAAAGTATACTTTGCAATGTTGGTGAAATCGGCTACTGGTAACTCAAAGTCAAATTCTTGGTGCCAAGTACGTTTTCCTGTATAATAACTCTTGTTAACTTAAATTTTCGTTAACTCAAAGTATTGTCCTCAGTCTCCTGGACTTTGAGTAAGCGAGTGCAGACTGTATCGTTATTTTTCAGGCGTGAAACAGAAGACGATTATAGTCACTTGTAATTACAAGGCGAGAGAGTTAGGGGTGACAAAGATGATGTACATTAACGAAGCACGGGAGAAGTGTCCACAACTAGTCCTGGTCAATGGTGAAGACTTGACCCCATACAGGGAAATGTCATATAAAATATCAGGTTGGAATAATTTGTTGCTAATATGTGAGAAATGGGGATTATGGGTTTTGCGATCAGTGTAGATCCAGATCAGACTGCATCTGCACAGTCTGATCTGGATCTACACTGATCACAAAACATCTACACAGTCTGATCTGGATCTACACTGATCACAAAACCCATAATCCCCATTTCACAGCAAAATGGCTGTGATAATGTAATAAATTCAGTATAATAAAAATTAATAAATTTATCCTAAAATTGAAAATTTCTCCCTCAAAATATACTTTGCTAGAAAAGTATACATTCCACCAATGAAACGCACATCATGTTTCTAAGCAGTTTCAATGCAAATCAGTATCAGGAGCTACATTGATCACAAATACAAATAGCCCCATTCCCCAGACACAGCAATCTTTTACCTGCAGTTTTATTTCTGATACAAAGTATCGTGGAGATATCTGGAGACTGACATCATTTTCCATTTAGCCAACCAAATCATTGCATGTCACGTGATTAAATATTTTGAAAGATGGCAGCTAATATTTATTGATAATGAGCAAGTGAATGTGTTTGATTTTAAAAAGGGAATTTAGGTTAGTGTGACACGTTTTTGGTACAGTTTGCACTCAAAATTTTTAGATTTATGCTAATGCACAGTCGAGCACCAGGATCTCAAATATCTCGATTCACTAAAGTCTCGTTTTATATCCTTATTTGTTTAATATAAATTTCTGCGGCTATTTCGACCATACCCTATCTCGTATATGTTCTCTATCTCGACTGTCCCCTCCGTATAAAAATACGTTAAAAATCTCTTCGCTATCTCGATCACATAAATGCTTGGATAAATCGCCTGGCTGCCAAGATCAATTTGGCTGACACTAATTTTCAAAACACATTATCAAACAAAACAAAATATATTTACACCTACCTCAGGTTGTTTGCTTAATTACCTGGATATATTTGAGTGTTTGACACGATTCACTATTATAAAGCATATCACGCTGATCATTTAAGCAATTCACTGAGAGTCGTGACACCACCTCGTAATGTTGAGTAGCTTACTACCTTTGGTCATTAGTTAATTGGTGTTTTTAAACTTGATGTGTAATGGGTAACATGATTTCATATTTTTCGCTAAAATATTCGACCATGTCACTTCATCGCTACCTCGAACCTAGTCCTATCTCGATCTCCCTTTGACTTCGAGATACTGGTGCTCGACTGTATTAGCAACTGTAACATCTATGCCGAAACCCCACCCCAAACAGCGGTTTCGACATGCTGTAACACGTTGTATAGGCGAGTATGAATTTACGACTATTTGTGGGATTTTCATACAACGGTGGCGAATGCTAGTTTCTACCTTTCTAAATTACATCTTCAGACCCGGGCTCATTTGATTTGTTTTGTACATTGTTTAGAAAGGTGTTTCATGTACATATATATATAAACAATAATTGACCATCCAGGACACGCTAGAAACACCTGTACTCTCGTCATTCGGATGAGATGTGAAATCCGAGGTCCCATTTCTATGTGACCTTTGATGTTGCAGGGACATTACACTCATTTTGACTTTCACTTTTATAATCCCATTCTTCACCCAGGTTGCTTAATTCCACATTTAAACAAATGTTTGTGTTGCCAGAATTCCTGTTGAAGTACACAAGTCAAGTTGAGAGGCACGGTTTCGATGAGAATTTCCTCGATCTGACTGAGATGGTTGGTGACAGGATGAAGCAGGGAAATATGAACCGTGACATCGCTGGACACGTGTATGAAGGGATTAGTTCAGGTATAAACTGTGTGCCCGTTTCATTAAACTTTGTATGATTTAACCCCTTGAACCCCAAAGCCCTATGCAAACAGTGCAGATCCAGATGAGCCGGCTTGTGATGAGCCGTCTCATCAGGATCTGCCCTTTTTGCAAATAATGTTCATAATTTTTAGAACAAAAACACCCACTTTTCATAAATGGACTAATCTGAAAATCAATTTTGTGACGATTGGATTGGTCGGAAAATT
>CM055276.1:62434070-62510412 GCA_029237695.1 Conchocele bisecta | reverse complement strand
TTGGATTGGTCGGAAAATTAGCATATCACAGTCCATTCCAGTTATTTAGGGTTGAAAGGGTTAAGATGTTTGTAGTGGAAAGCTAAACTTTACAGCAAAGTTGGCATTAGCCAGCTATGATGGATAACCGTTGGTGGATTCGTTCAGATTTAAAGGCTCCTGTATATACATATGTCTGTAGGTGGAAAATGGTAGCATCAGTGAACCACATATGTTGGGTGAACAACATCAAATTTATTTAACCCTTTCAGAAAACCCCAAGTACTTGGGATGGATTTTGATGTGTTAATTTTCCAGCCAATCCAGTCATCACAAAAAGATGTTCAGACTAGTCAATTTATGAAAAGGAGGTATTTTTGGTTCTAAAAAATATGAAAATTACTTTCATTTTGAAAGTAATTTTCATATTTTTGAGAACAAAAAATACCCCTTTTCATAAATGGAGTAGTCAGCAAACCATTTTGTGACAGTTGGATTTGTTACAAAATTAGCATATCGAAATCCATTCCAGTTACTTAGGAATGAAAGGGTTAATAGTTTACTAAGCAATGTGACGTCAAACCGACAAATTCTGCCAATTTAACACCAACGCTGCCCCAACGAGTGATTTTCCAAGTTTGATTACTTATTTATAAGACCGGGGTTCGTTTCACTAAACTTTGTACGATTAAAATGTTTGTAAGTGCAAAATTATGATAGTCTGTAAATTTCACATTAACAATGTTTTCTTGTAAACAAATGTTGGATTTACATTTATTGAGCATAGACTGCATATGCAGCCTATGCTCAATAAATGTAAATCCATCAATTGAACTTTCCAGACGATCCTAAATTTGCACTTGCGAACATTTTAGTCGTACAAAGTTTAGTGAAACGGCCCACTGGTCTATACAGGCACGTGTGGGTGTGGCTGCCATGGCAGACTAACCGTCGGATCGCAGTGCGTGGCGGAGATTCGGGAAGCGTTGTACGAACATCTGGGGATCACGTGTTGCGGCGGCATTGCTCACAATAAACTGGCGTCCAAGCTGGTGGCGGGAACTCACAAACCAAACCAGCAGACTACAATGTTTCCTGAGCAGACGCGACATTTGATGGACAGTTTAAACAGTGCTAGGAATATTACTGGTAGGTCTGCAGTGGCGATACCCGTATATAACCCTTGCTTACATAATGAATTGTATATCAGTTTTAACTTTCCGTCTCTCGTCTGCCCGTCATATTTATATGCCTATTTTAAAAAAATGGGATATATTACTCGTGCTCCTCGTGCGTAACTAATAATAGTTATTATTAACTATTCAATAATTGCTGTCTGTTGATGTGTAAACAGTAGTGTGCTATTATTTTACCCAATTTAAATTTTGAAATACCCAATTGCTTCAGAAATGATGGAGTGACAATACTCGATTACTAATTGCTTATCTGGAGCCCTGTATTATTACCTGTATGTTTTACTGTCGGGTGGCGGACAGGAAATCACTCTCTGGAATACAATTAATGATATATCGCTTGGAATATCTTCATGACACTTCACAGGTGTATTGATATCAATTGGGTGAACACACATGTTGAAGTTGGGCTTTGTCCACCCAAGGTCCATGTTACCAGTGCTAAAATATATTAAGTTCGCATTCTATTGCATATTTTGTGTAATCTTCCGACAGCTTTCAGTCAATTGATCTGAAACTTGACAAACTTCTCATGCACATATTGAACATGTGCCATGGTGTTTTTTATACGCCCGTTTTGAAAAAAAAACGGAACATATGTTTTACCGAATGGCGTCGGGCAGAATAATTGTTTATTGCGGATGCGCAGGCTGATCTGGTGCTACACTGGTCGCACAACCCATAAGCCCCATTTTCTCAGCCACAGACACACTTGTTCCAGGAATTGGTCATGCAACCAGCAAACGTTTACAAGAACTTGGAATCACTACTGTGAACGACCTTCAGAATGCAGACTCTTCAGTTTTGGAGAGGGAGTTTGGTCCAGTTACTATGGCAACCATGAAGCGATTGTGCATTGGTGTAGACGACATCGCTGTTGTGCCATTCGGTCTTCCACAGGTACTGTTAAGTAAGATTTATCAGGTAACCTGCCCTGATTGACCGAATACGTACCAACTGATAACATATTGTTGTATCAGGCATTGACCTGATGCAAGTATCCGGGTTACAACGAAATTAAAATTGACTTTCCATTGGTCGGATGACGTCATGTGACGCTACCGAATGACGTTAGTGTAATGACGTAATGTGAACAAGTCCGCGTTCTGTCCATAGATAACGACATCATCTGTGGTAATTTTCGAGTTAAAACGTTACCTGATAAATAGAATAACAGGTTAGTGTCTTTTGATTCCAATTTTATCAGGCAAGCCTCGGAATTCCTACAAGTTTCCTAGCCTTGAGATTATTAAGCTATCCACACAAAAAAATCCTTGACATATCGAGCCGTTTCTCTCCATTGGTCACATTGCGAATTCCAAATATGCTCGAGTGATCACCCTGTGAGAACCTGTTGCAAATCACCCAAATCAATATCGGCAAATTACATGGAGATGTGGTACTGGTGATATAGAGAATGCCAGGCTAGTGTCTTCTTCTTCGCGAGGAATTCCTACCATTTCCGAGCCGAACCCAATAAACTTGCTATCAAATGACACAAACCTGGTATTCTATTTATCAGGTAATGTATTTTGCTATAAACTGCTGTTTCTGCTTAAAGGAATACAGACTTACCTGTGCATCATTACACTGACTTCAGACAGCAACATCGTGTGGCGCATCAATGAAACACCAGTGAAAGCAGTTTTAGAATATGGATTGAGCATGTTGTTATCAGACTCGGAGCTCCAGTTAAGGTGCTTAATTGGACCAAATTTTCCGGGTATTTTTCTTATTTCTTCACGAAAAATGGCAAGTTGGGATTGATTTAGAATCGTCTCATCGAGACGATTCTAAAGCTCTCCCAACTTGCCAATTTTGGCGAAGAAATAACGAAAGTCTCCCCAAATTTGATCAAATTACGCACCTTAACTGGAGCTCTGAGACTATTTATATTTGGTTTAATAATCCGCAGCTCGGTATGTAATAGAATTCCAGCCCAGCCTAGAAGTAGAGCACTGGACTTCAAGACCTGCGACGGTCGTGCGTTCATCCCTGCCCTAGGCAAGAAAAATACTTTTGTAATGTTTCAATCCCACTGGTCTTTCGGACGAGACTTGAAACCGAGGACCTATTTAAAAATGACCGTAGATTTTGCTGGGACGTTAACCCTTACTACGCTGAATTAAATGTTGTCGTCTGCTGGAAATGTTTTATTTTCAATATTTCTCGACAAAAATCTGGTTTTGACAGCACATGAGAATCGTCTCCAGTGGAGACGATTCTCATGTGCTGTCAAAACCAGTTTTTTGTTAAGAATTAAAGCAAAAATGAAAAACAGCAGACGGTAATTTCCGTCAACAGCGTAGGAAGGGTTAACACGTTCACTCACTTTTCAATCCTAACGAGCTGTCTCATCAGGATTGCAGCATTTGTCAGTTGTGTTCAGTTCTAAAACGATGTCTGTATTAGCGTAGAATAGCCAATGTTTGATATTTAGCGATGAAGGGTTAATCCCTTTCACATATCCTTACAGTCGTTGAGTGAAGAAGACTCGCTGCTTAAATGTACAACAGCCACTGACGCCAAGCGGAAGATAAAACAATTGATTACCAGCCTGCTGAAAAGGTATTGCTAAAGGTATTGCTGGAGGAAATAACTCTGCTAATAACGTTTGCTATTCTGAATGCCATGCTCAGCCACAGTTTGTATGCCCCCTGAATAACAGCAGGTCTGTACAAATTGATTTTTTAGCCACTTGTCCCGGACAAGTGACATGAAAAAAGTGACTTGCCCCGACTTGTCCTGGAAAATATAACTTTCAGGGCAAGTAATTTTGAAAAAGTGACTTGTCCTCGTAAGATTTCTTATACGAAACTGTCCCAAAACAAAAACTATTATCATAGTTGTTAAATATAATACAATTGAGCACTTGGCACATATACACATTATATTAAATATCTATAATAATAAACATTGTATAGTACATATTTATTCTTGTGGTCTTTTGTCGCTGTGCCACTGCGGACATAACGTTGCGAGTGAATACTCAAAACACATTTATCGACAATAATAAAACATAACAAGAGTACCGCAAGTCACAAAATACGCCCGTCGAATATGGGCCAGACAGCGAAGATGCAGAAATGTGAAGCTGTCACCAAGGCAAGAAAAATTAATGAGAATTTGAAAGTCTATAGCATTATTTCTTCATCTCGGTGTGCTAAACATGTATACTAGGCAGAGATAGAAAAGTAGAGTGTAAAGTAGAAATGATAGGGAATTGGATACAATAATGTAGAAAAAATGGCTAAGTTAAAAAGGTGATATTTTTGTTAAAACATATGTTTTCGGCATAAAAACACCAAGGTGCACATCTTCAATATGTGTAGAAGATGTGTGTATAGTTTCAGAACGATCGACTGAACGGTTTCGGAGGTGTTGTGTTCACAAACTCTGTACCCTATATAGAACTGTATAGAAAAATGTAGAAAAAATGACTAAGTTAAAAAGGTGATATTTTTGTTAAAAAATATTTTTTCGGCATAAAACACCAAGGTGCACATCTTCAATATGTGTAGAAGACGTGTGTCTAGTTTCAGAACGATCGACTGAAAGGTTTCGGAGGAGTTGTGTACACAAATTCTGTACCGTATATAGAATTGTATAGAAAAATGTAGAATAAATGGCCAAGTTAAAAAGGTGATATTTTTTTGTTAAAAAATATTTTTTCGGCATAAAAACACCAAGGTGCACATCTTCAATATGTGTAGAAGACGAGTGTATAGTTTCAGAACGATCGACTGAACGGTTTCGGAGGAGTTGTGTACACAAACTCTGTACCGCCGGTATATAGAATTGTATAGAAAAATGTAGAAACAATGGCTAAGTTAAAAAGGTGATATTTTTTCGGCATAAAAACACCAAGGTGCACATCTTCAATATGTGTAGAAGACGTGTATATAGTTTCAGAACGATCGACTGAACGGTTTCGGAGGTGTTGTGTTCACAAACTCTGTACCCTATATAGAACTGTATAGAAAAATGTAGAAAAAATGACTAAGTTAAAAAGGTGATATTTTTGTTAAAAAATATTTTTTCGGCATAAAAACACCAAGGTGCACATCTTCAATATGTGTAGAAGACGTGTGTATAGTTTCAGAACGATCGACTGAATGGTTTCGGAGGAGTTGTGTACACGAACTATGCACTTGTTCTGTCAGCCGCTCGCCCGCCCAGCGCTAAAACATAATATGTACCGTTTTTTAAAAACGGTTGTATAACAATCATTTCCTAAAATAATGAGAATCGTCTCGCGTTTTCACAATCTCGCCTTCCGCTTTTGAAAAATTCGGATTAGTTTTGCTCATGCATGTGCGGTGTGTTTGCAAAACGCTAGATTGAATATGATAGAATTTCGCGTTTTTGTCTCGAAAGCTCGAACACGCGAGGTTGCTACATGTCCCTAATAGGACACGTACACATTGTCTTAGGAGACGATTCTCATGTGCTGCAAAAACATTTTAAAGCTTTTATTAAGAAATAGAACAAATGCGGACAAACATCTATATTTCTTGACAACAAAAACATAATTTGACAAAAAAATGATACTCGTCTTAGGAGACGATTCTAATGTGCTGCCAATATATGTTTATTGACCAAAAAACTATATTTCGATACGTGTTATTGGTTAGGCTACTGCATCGCATCGTCGACCTATACACAAGATTGTGAAAACGCGAGACCAAATCGCGAGGCGAAAACGTGAGATTCTATTGTATTCATTCTCTCGTTTTCGCCTGGCTATCTCGCGTTTTCGAGACCGCGATGTCGCGTTTTCGCCTCGGCCTTTTCACGATGTCGCCTTCCGCTTTTGGAAATACGTTTGTTCATGTCATTATGTGTGTGTAGAATGCATGCATGTTGAAATTGAGTTTTGCGCATACATTACATGTACGTACGTACGTAGAATGCAATTTGAACTAGCATGCTTTATATGCATGTACCGTACGTAGAACCAAAACACAAAAACGCGAGATTGTAACATAAAAAAAAAATATGGCCGTACCCACCCATCCCCAATTAGCACATTTGCGACATATCATTTTCGGTCTAGCTGCACACCTGATGGTGTTTACAATCGTCAGTCGGTAATCCAGTTTCACGTGCAAAGTGTGACTGACCTTTAGAATTCGGTGGAAACAAACATACCAAAACCACGCTATGTAGTCGCTCACGTCATCGCATCGCCGATGAATTGATAATTACGCATTAGCTTGTGCATTTTTACATTTGTTTGATTTCTTGATAAAACCAAGATTTGGCAGCACATGAGAATCGTTTCCTAAGACGATTCTCAAATTTTGTCGAAATATGTTTTTCTAAAGAAATATCAATGTTTTCGGATTTTCTTTTCACATTTGTCCGATGTCTTAATAAAACATGTTTTGACAACACATGAGAATTGTCTCCTTAGACGATTCTAATATTTTGTAAAAAGAATTGTCACATTTGTTTGATTTCTTAGACCGTACAAACAATTGACAAATTCAGAAATGCACAACTTAATTTGTGTTTCTCGAGTCGGGGTTTCATATGGTGGCGAGGAAATACGATCGATTACACACCGTGAAAATCTTGTTGGAACGTAAATGTCAATTGTCACGTAGGCTGTAGATTGCTATATCACTTTCTTGCGATACACAGGTACTGTGTAACACAGTAGCTGCGAATCGCCAGGACGCCCACGGCATTATCGATCGATAAAGTGGTCAGTTTTGGGATTAAGTTTATGACAGTCCGGTTCCAAAAAACGGGCTTGTGGCGGGACGTTATAACAGAAAATAGTGACTTGCCCAGCATAGAGGCACTTGCCCGAGATTAAAACCGGGCGTCGGGTGTGCCAATTCGTACAGCCCTGAACAGTAAGGCAGTACAGTAGAACCACTTTAAACCGGACACACAGAACATCTGTAGCCTATTTCACCAACATTGCAAAGTATACTTTTCTAGCAAAGTATACTTTGAGGGAGAAATTTTCAAATTTAGGATAAATTTATTAATTTTTATTATACTGAATTTATTACATTATCACAGCCATTAGTACATTGCTTTAGTACACTTTGAGGGAGAAATTTTTATTATACTGAATTTATTACATTATCACAGCCATTTTGGCTGTTATATTGTAATAAATTCAGTATAATAATTCTGCATAATCATCAAACACATGTACATGTATGTGCAGTCATTAGTTCTATATGAAATAATGCATTTTAGGGGAAATTAAGATTACTCCCTCAAAGTACATTGCTAGATAAGTATGGTTAGCAATTTTGGTGAAATCGCCTACTGGGAATCTCCCAGGGTGTCCGGTTTAGAGAGCTTCCACTGTATAATGATTTGCTCCGGTGTGCCTGTCTCTCCATCCATCTGTAGCCGATTTCACAAAAATTGCTAAGCATACTTATCTAGCGAATTACTTCTACAGTTTTCAGCCGATCCTCTTCTCATTTGGGGTATGTGAGAAGTGGACGAGGTGCAAGATGAACATTTCATGCAATCCATGCAGACATTTGCTCCTTGTTTGACTCTGAATCGCCTTTGTTAACAGTTGCAACGGTAATTTTCAATTTATGCTGTCAGCTGATATTAATTAATATGTCTAGTTAATGACAAAGGAATTATCTTCTAATCAAAACAGTGGCTGTGATAATGTATGACAGTAAACGATTGCTACATAATTTTAATCATCAAATATAAACCGATGTTTGTAGTATGCAAACTAAAGCATCTCAGTTTCAATAAATAATCTCTCAAAGTGCATTAGGCCGTAAAAAAAGTGACTTGGTCTCGGATATCGCTGCGTCAAATAAATCACTCCGCGTCGAGCATTTTATCGTTGTGGAGAAATAAACTAATATTGTAAATTAGGACGAAAATATAGTGATTTTCCACATCTAAAGAGGTTACAGTAACTTTATAGAATATACATGTATATGCATCTGGCAACTTGAAATAATTCGGAGACGAACATGTCAAACAAAAAAAATGTATTAAAAAAAATCTGCGTCGCATTCCGCAAACCCTGTGTCTGAGAACCATAGTACTTTTGTATGGCCTTAAGGTACGGTAGATACATTGCAAGTGCACTTAAGGTACGGTAGATACATTGTAAGTGCACTTAAGGTATGGTAGATACATTGTAGGTGCACTTAAGGTACAGTAGATACATTGTAGGTGCACTTAAGGTATGTAAGGTATGGTAGATACATTGTAGGTGCACTTAAGGTACAGTAGATACATTGTAAGTGCACTTAAGGTATGTAAGGTATGGTAGATACATTGTAGGTGCACTTAAGGTACAGTAGATACATTGTAACTGCACTTAAGGTACGGTAGATACATTGTAGGTGCACTTAAGGTACGGTAGATACATTGTAGGTGCACTTAAGGTACGGTAGATACATTGTAAGTGCACTTAAGGTACGGTAGATACATTGTAAAGGTGCCTTAAGGTAACAGTAGATACATTGTAAGTGCACTTAAGGTACGGTAGACAAATTGTAGGTGCACTTAAGGTACAAGTAGAATACATTGTAGGTGCACTTAAGGTACAGTAGATACATTTTGTAATTGCACTTAAGGTACGTAGAATACAATTGTAGGTTGCACTTTAAGGTACGTAGATACATTGTAGGTGCACTTAAGGTACGGGTAGATACATTGGTAAGTGCACTTAAGGTACGGTAGATACATTGTAAGGTGCACTTAAGGTACGGTAGATACATTGTAGGTGCACTTAAGGTACGGTAGATACATTGTAAGTGCACTTAAGGTACGGTAGATACATTGTAAGTGCACTTAAGGTACGGTAGATACATTGTAGGTGCACTAAGGTACGGTAGATACATTGTAAGTGCACTTAAGGTACGTAGATACATTGTAAGTGCACTTAAGGTACGGTAGATACATTGTAAGATGCACTAAGGTACGGTAGATACATTTGTAGGTGCACTTAAGGTACAGTAGATACATTGTAAGTGCACTTAAGGTACGGTAGATACATTGTAGGTGCACTTAAGGTATGGTAGATACATTGTAGGTGCACTTAAGGTACGGTAAGAATACATTGTAAGTGCACTTAAGGAACGGTAGATACATTGTAAGTGCACTTAAGGTATGGTAGATACAGGTAAGTAGTGCAACTTAAGGTACGGTTAGATACATTGTAGGTGCACTTAAGGTACAGTAGATACATTGTAAGTGCACTTAAGGACGGTACATCCATTAGGTGCACTTAAGGTATGGTAGATACCATTGTAAGTGCACTTAAGGTACGGTAGAATACCTTTGTCAGTAAGCACTTAAGGTACGGTAGATACATTGTAATGGCACTTAAGGTACGGTAGATACAATTGTAAGTGCACTTAAGGTACGGTAGATACATTGTAAGTGCACTTAAGGTACGGTAGATACATTGTAAGTGCACTTAAGGTATGGTAGATACATTGTAGGTGCACTTAAGGTACGGTAGATACATTGTAAGTGCACTTAAGGTACAGTAGATACATTGTAGGTGCACTTAAGGTACGGTAGATACATTGTAAGTGCACTTAAGGTATGGTAGATACATTGTAAGTGCACTTAAGGTACGGTAGATACATTGTAAGTGCACTTAAGGTACGGTAGATACATTGTAAGTGCACTTAAGGTACGGTAGATACATTGTAAGAGCACTTAAGGTACGGTAGATACATTGTAGGTGCACTTAAGGTACGGTAGATACATTGTAGGTGCACTTAAGGTACAGTAGATACATTGTAAGTGCACTTAAGGTATGGTAGATACATTGTAAGTGCACTTAAGGTACGGTAGATACATTGTAAGTGCACTAATGGTACGGTAGATACATTGTAATGCACTTAAGGTATGGTAGATACTTGTAGGGGTGCACTTAAGGTACGGTAGATACATTGTAGTGCACTTAAGGTACGGTAGATACATTGTAAGTGCACTTAAGGTACGGTAGATACATTGAAGTGGCACTAAGGTACGTAGATACATTGTAAGAGCACTTAAGGTACGGTAGATACATTGTAGGTGCACTTAAGGTACGGTAGATACATTGTAGGTGCACTTAAGGTACAGTAGATACATTTGTAAATGCACTTAAAGGTATGGTAGATACATTGTAAGTGCACTTAAGGTACGGTATTACATTGTGAAGTGCACTTAAGGTACGGTAGATACATTGTAAGTGCAACTTAAGTATGGTAGATACATTGTAGGTGCACTTAAGGTACGGTAGATACATTGTAAGTGCACTTAAGGTAACGGTAGATACATTGTAGGGTGCACTTTAAGGGTACAGTAGATCATTGTAAGTGCACTTAAGGTACAGTAGATACATTGTAAGTGCACTTAAGGTATGTAGATACAATTGTAAGTGCACTTAAGGTACGGTAGATACATTGTAAGTGCACTTAAGGTACGGTAGACTACATTGTAAGGTGCACTTTTTAAGGTATGGTAGATACATTGTAGGTGCACTTAAGGTACGGTAGATACATTGTAAGTGCACTTAAGGTACGGTAGATACATTGTAGGTGCACTTAAGGTACAGTAGATACATTGTAAGTGCACTTAAGGTACGGTAGATACATTGTAGGTGCACTTAAGGTACAGTAGATACATTGTAAGTGCACTTAAGGTATGGTAGATACATTGTAAGTGCACTTAAGGTACGGTAGATACATTGTGGTGCACTTAAGGTACGTAGATTACATTGTAGGTGCACCATAAGGTACGGTAGATACATTTGTAGGTGCACTTAAGGTCACAGTAGAATACATTGAAGTGGCACTTAAGGTATGGTAGATACATTGTAAAGTGCACTTAAGGTACGGTAGATACATTGTAGGTGCACTTAAGGTACGGTAGATACATTGTAGGTGCACTTAAGGTACGGTAGATACATTGTAGGTGCACTTAAGGTACAGTAGATACATTGTAAGTGCACTTAAGGTACGTAGATACATTTGTAAGTGCACTTAAGGTACGGTAGATACATTGTAAAGCACTTAAGGTACGGTAGATACATTGTAGGTGCACTTAAGGTACGGTAGATACATTGTAGGTGCACTTAAGGTACAGTAGATACATTGTAAGTGCACTTAAGGTACGGTAGATACATTGTAAGTGCACTTAAGGTACGGTAGATACATTGTAAGAATTGCACTTAAGGTACGGTAGATACATTGTAAGTGCACTTAAGTATGGTAGGAATACATGTAGTGCACTTAAGGTACGGTAGATACATTGTAAGTGCACTTAAGGTACGGTAGATACATTGTAGGTGCACTTAAGGTACAGTAGATACATTGTAAGTGCACTTAAGGTACGGTAGATACATTGTAAGTGCACTTAAGGTACGGTAGATACATTGTAGGTGCACTTAAGGTACGGTAGATACATTGTAGGTGCACTTAAGGTACGGTAGATACATTGTAGGTGCACTTAAGGTACGGTAGATACATTGTAAGTGCACTTAAGGTACGGTAGATACATTGTAGGTGCACTTAAGGTACAGTAGATACATTGTAAGTGCACTTAAGGTATGGTAGATACATTGTAAGAAGTGCACTTAAGGAACGGTAGGTATACATTGTAGGGCACTTTAAGGTACGGTAGATACATTGTAGGTGCACTTAAGGTACGGTAGAATACATTGTAGGTCACTTAAGGTACAGTATATACATTGTAAGTGCACTAAGGTACGGTAGATACATTGTAAGTGCACTTAAGGTACGGTAGATCCATTGTAAGTGCACTTAAGGACGGTAGATACATTGTAAAGCACTTAAGGTACGGTAGATACTTGTAAGGTGCACTTAAGGTACGGTAGTACATGTAGGTGCACTTAAGGTATGGTAGATACATTGTAGTGCACTTAAGGTACGGTAGATACATTAGTAAGTGCACTTAGGCACGGTAGGGATACATTGTAAGAGCACTTAAGTTACGGTAGATACATTGTAAGGTGCACTTAAGGTACGGTAAGATACATTGTAGGAGCACTTAAGGTATGGTAGATACATTGTAGTGCACTTAAGGTATGGTAGATACATTGTAGGTGCACTTAAGGTACGGTAGATACATTGTAAGTGCACTTAAGGTACGGTAGATACATTGTAGGTGCACTAAGGTACAGAATACATTGTAGGTGCACTTAAGGTACAGTAGATACATTGCAAGTGCACCTAAGGTACAGTAGATACAATTGTAAGTGCATTTAAGGTACGGTAGATACATTGTAGGTGCACTTAAGTACAGTAGATAACATGTAGGTGCACTTAAGGTACAGTAGGATACATGCAAGTGCACATTAAGGTACGGTAGATACATTGTAGTGCCACTTAAGGTACGGTAGATACATTGTAGGTGCACTTAAGGTACAGTAGATACATTGTAGGTGCACTTAAGGTACAGAAATACGATTGCAATGCACTTAAGGTACGGTAGATACATTGTAAAGTGCAACTTAAGGTACGGTAGATACATTGTAGGTGCACTTAAGGTACAGTAGATACATTGTAGGTGCACTTAAGGTACGGGTAAAGATACTGCAAGTGCACTTAAGTACGGTAGATACATTGTAAGTGCACTTAAGGTACAGTAGATACATTGTAATGCACTTAAGGAATGGTAGATACATTGTAGGTGCACTTTAAGGTACAGTAGATACATTGTAGTGCACTTAAGGTACAGTAGATACATTGTAAGTGCACTTAAGGTATGGTAGATACATTGTAGGTGCACTTAAGGTACGGTAGATACATTGTAGGTGCACTTAAGGTACAGTAGATACATTGTAGGTGCACTTAAGGTACGGTAGATACATTGTAAGTGCACTTAAGGTACGGTAGATACATTGTAAGTGCACTTAAGGTACGGTAGATACATTGTAAGAGCACTTCACAATGTTGGTGTATTCAGTTACAGATCAATTTTATTCATTCCCCTGCTTCAGTGGTCGCAAAATAGACACCCGATTTAATATTTGATACACTGAAATTAGACTTGTCAATTTTGGAACGTGTCAAATTACCGGCGGTTGCCTCTCACCAAACTTCACATGAACCATGAAGACCTTAACATTTCATATAATGTGGCTGTGACCGGAGAAATGGGGCTTATGGGTTTTGCGCGGAGTGTAGATCCAGATCAGCCTGTACATCCGCACAGTCTAATCAGGATCTTCAGTGTTCGATATTCCATCAATGAAGCGCCTGTCGTGCTTCTAACAAGCAATATAGATCGTTATTCGACTACTTGAGTGTACCATTTGATCAAGAGCTACACTGGTCACAAACCATAAGCCCCATTTCTCCAGCCACAGCCACATATTTGAATTGTCTATAATATTAAAAGGTTGCTAGACGATGGCCGCACACCACATACACTGCGGTTGACGATCAGGAGGATGTCTCCCACCAGTAATGGCCCAGGTCGGGAAAGCAGACAGTGCCCAATCCCTGCGAGTGTCTTCAACAGATTCACGGCAGGTACAAAATTTAGAATCAGTGGAATTTTCTCTGAATCGGGCACCATGTGGGCCTATATGGGGACGTTAAATTAACTTGACCCTTTCACCGCTAAGTAACTGATATGGATTTTGATATGTTAAGTTTGCAACCAAACCAATGGTCACACAATGATTTTCAGACTAGTCCATTTATGAAAAGGGGGTGTTTTTGTTCTCAAAAATATGAAAATTACTTGCAAAAAGTGCAGATCCTGATGAGACGGCTCGTCCCGAGTCGGCTCATCTGGATCTACACTATTTGCCAATACCACTATATAGGCCTATAGTGTTGAAAGGGTTAATATGTACAGTGGAACCTCTCTAAACCAGACTCCTTGGCGACCTTTATATGTAAAGTGGAACCTCTCTAAACCAAACACATTGGGGACCTTAATATGTACAGTGGTATCTCCCTAAACCCCTAAAATAGGGCTTACAAAACAAATAGTATCGAAATACATGTTTTTTCTGATCAATCAGTACAACCATGCTAATCCTACTCTTCGTTGTGGGTAGCCATATATTTACGTGTTTCCCCAGAATCAATTGTGTCCAAATAGTTGGGGTTATTATGGTATTTCCATTCAAAATGTATGATGGAATATCGTCCATGTAATAATACACCACTGGCACCTTGTTATTCCAATTTGCAGACAACGTATCGGCAGCCTGTGGTCAATTGGAGATCCTGGCCATGTGTCTTCTCCGTAAGATGGTCGACCTCAACAACTCGCTACATCTGTCGCTGGCTAACGTCGCATTTACCAAAATGGAACAACGGGCCGCAAATTCCATAGTGAATTTCTTTTCTCCAAAAACTGTTGCAAAGCGTGAACATCTTGTTTCTTCAACTAGTATTAATACTGACTCAACAATGAAGACAAGTTCTAATTTTAATTCCGCAAGTAAAGCATTCAGTGACGCTGATGCTACCAATCGAGCCTCTAGTAAGGGAGGATATACCAAAAATGAGCAACGGGCTTCAAATCCTGTAATAAATATCTTTTCGCAAAATTCTGTTGAAAAGGACGAACACATTTCTTCAGATAGTATTAACAATGACTCGGAATGGAAAGTCTGTACTGAATTTGATTCCACATGTAAAGTATTTTATGATATGGAAGCTACAAATCAAGCGACAAATAACACTGACGATGCAAAGAACCAGTCTCTATCCATTGATTCCAATAAAGTGCTTGATGATCTGAGCAGTGAAGTGAATGAGGAAATTCTGTCTAATGACGGAGTGGACAACAGTAAAAATACAGATGTAAATGGTACTATAGATGGTAGCAGTGCAATTCAAGCAAACAAATTCAAGACAAAACCTCCAGGATTACTAACATGGCTGACAAAATCGCCACCATCGACTGTAAACACTACAAATGACACTCGCAGTGTATCAAGAGTAGGACATGTATGTGCAACTGAAGCAACTGATCTGCCATTTTTTTCCGCTGGCAAGTCATCATCAACACATAAAAGAAAACTGAACATGTTTGTTGAATCTAACCTGGATACTGAAAAAAATCCAGAAACAACAGTAGAGTGTAAAAGGCTACCAAAGCGATTGAGAACTGTCGATGTTGTGCCAGACGCTATCCCAGATGGTATAGATCAAGCCGTCTTCTCAGAATTACCAGCCGACATCCAGAAGGAGATCCTTATTCATTCCAAAGTTACTACAAATACGGACACGATGATAACTAAAAAATCTTGTCGTGCTGAAAACCAGGGCCGTGAATCAGTTAAAACATCCAACATGAACAACAGAAATGAGTGTCGGGCCATGCTAATTAACACAGACCAACATAATCTTGACAACAAATTCAATGGAACTCTCAACAAAGAGACAACCCAACAGCAGTTTGGTGGCAGTGACATGAAGGATGAATCACATTCTTCCCTAATACCACCAAACATTGATAAAACAATATTTTTATCATTGCCTGTTGAGATTCAGAACGAGTTACGCAATGAATGGAGAACAAAGTCAACAGCTAAGCCTGAAAATCCACACTTTAGAATGCCAGGGAAGGGTTCTGCAGCCACTGGTATTTTATCATACTTTTCTAAAACAAATAAAAAGTAAAACAATAACTCTGGTTGTATACTTCTAGGCAGTTACACATAGTCACAGGTTTAACACTTAGACCGCTACTCACAACAATTGTCGTTTGCTGTTGCTTTTATATCTTGCCTTATTTCTCAATAAAAACGGAAATGATTCTGAAGTGGTGTCGAAGCATGTTGTAAATTAGTCTAAAGTGCTGTTAAAGTATGTTTTTGATGATGAAAATGGAAAATATAAAATAAACGGCAGACGACAAAAAACATTAGATAGCGGTGTAATGGTTAATGGGATCAGAATACCAAATATATTCAGGTAATTGAAGCACCTGCAGTGGTTTACAAAGAGTAAAACTATCAGACAGTAGGAGGGTGATAGAAGATCAGGATTTAGACATCTTACACATGCCATATATCAGGTAATGAGCTTTGTATTGACCGAATACGTATTGACTGATAACATATTGCTGTAACAGGCATTGGACCTGATATGAACATCCGGGTTACAGTGAAATGAAAACTGACTTTCTGTTGGTTGGATGACATCACGCGACATTACCGAATGATATCAGTGTAATGATGCAACATAAACAAGTTCACGTTCTGTCCATAGATAACGACGTCATATGTGGTCATTTTCGAGCGTAAAATGTTACCTGATAAATGAAATACCAGGTTACTGTCTTTTGATACAAGTTTATCAGGCTTGGCTTGGCAACGGTCTAAACTTGGTATCAGAAGACACTAACCTGGTATTCTCTACTTCTCCTGTGACAACCTGGGCTGGTTTGATAGTCTGGGGCCCGTTTCACTAAACTTCGTACGACTAAAATGTTCGTAAGTGCAAACGTATGATAGTCTGTAAATTCCACATTAACAACTTTTTCTTGTAAACAATTATTGGATTTACATTTATTGAGCATAGGCTGCATGCAGCCTATGCTCAATAAATGTAAATCGACGAATTGAGATTTCCAGACGATCCTAAATTTGCGCTTACAAACATTTTAGTCGTACAAAGTTTAGTGAAACGGGCCTCTGGTGTGTAGATCATTGGACTTGCTTCAATACTGAAGATTGTGAGTTAAATCCCAGCCTGAGGAATGAAAAAATATTTTAATACTACTAGGACGTTAATACCTTTCACTTTTTTTACTGTCACAGCCTCAAATACAACAGTTACATATCTAGATACAGGCCCGTAGCCAGGGGGGATCGGAGCGGTCCAGCCTCGAGGTCCACTTTTTTAGCCTCGAGATCCATTTTTTAGACCCCCCTTGGGCCTTCGAAACGACCCCCCCTTCAAACAGGTCTGGCTACGGGCCTGAGATAGCGTTTGGGGCGCAAGTTTGTATGCAAGCCGGAGAGAAATCGGACCCGTCACAGAATGTAGCGTCGCAGTAAACGTTCAGCCCCTCGTGATTGGTTGAATATTCGAACTCACGGAACACAAACTTGGTCTCGTGTGGGTACTGCGATATGATGTGGGTATTACTGTCCGTCTCACATCTGTAATGAAAACACACCGAGTATGTGAACAATTTAATAATTGATTGAATTCAGTCAGTCAATCATTTACTGAATAAGTAGCTAATTTCACAATGTGAAAAAAGTGCACTTTATAAGGAAGTTTCTACCATTAAATTTATCTTTTTGATTGAGTAATATGTTTATAAGAGAATAAAAAAAGCACTACTGTCTGTTCCACATTTTGCTGCCGACGAACTTTTGGCTATTAAACACATTAAATCTAAAAAATATTTAATAGTACTTTTTTATCAATAACAAAAAAGTCACCTCCCCAAAAAAAAATTATTTGATGAAATTCCATCAAATATTGATTTTATTGCTAGTTTTGGAAATTAACTCCCCATGTTAAATTCCCATCTAGGAAAATCATTTTTCGCAATAAAATCAATATTTAACGGAATTTCATGAAATAATTGTTTTTGGGGAGGGTGACTTTTTTGTTATTGATGAAAAAGTACTTAATTTTAATTTTTTTTTAGATTTAATGTGTTTAATGGCCAAATGTTCGTCGGAAGCAAAAATGAAACAGACAGTAAATATGTAGCTGTGAAATAGAAATAGACTGTAGAAATAGGGCTTACAGGTTTTGCGACTTCTAGTAGTGTAGATCCAGATCAGCCTGTGCATCAGCACAGTCTGATCAGGATCTGCACTGTTCGTCAATCCAACAATGCAACACCCGACATGCTTCTAACAAGCATTATATATCGTTATCAAGCTAGATGAGTGTGCTGCTATTTGGTCAGTAGCTACAAAACACATAAATTTCATTTCTCCCGTCACAGCCACAAATAAGTTTTAATGAAAATTATAGCATATGGCATGTGTCGTACGACATTTTAATTTTGCATTACAGGTATACATTAATTGTTAAATTTGCATGTATATACAGAGCTCCAGATAAGCTTTGTGTCTAAAGTGTACTACACCCCCTGATTTAAAAATCATTGCGTATTTTACTTTTACAAATGGATTATTGATTTTCTTCATTACTAAATAGGGAAAAAATTATAAAAAAAATATAACAAATTTAAACATTCACTTATTTGAGCTGCAAAAAACACTCTGTTTTCTTTTTGCAGCTCAACTAAGTGAATTTTCAACTTTATGACAGTATTTTCACTACTCAATTTGAAAATCAATGTGTATTTGCACATTCCTGTGCGTATTGTGTACTCCCACTTTTGATAATCAATGCGTATTCAGCTAAAATAATTGCGCAAAATACGCCAATATGCACCTTATCTGGAGCTCTGATATATTCGTAAACACCCACCCATCTTTAATGAGGTAGTATTTCATGTGATCCGGTGCATTCTCAGCAGGTTTTGTGTAGCACGTATGTACTCGCATCTTGACCGTCCAATCAAGCGCCGGTGTGAACACCTTAACGTACACGTCGTCTCCCACATTGACCTTCACCGGGTTGCCGGGGATCTCGCGCATAAAGTTGACGTCACTGTAGAACGCGAGACTAACGTTGTAATGCCCCGTCACTGCGCCGTGATGGTGTTCCACATCCGTTGGTTGGTTATGGTGAAGGTGGGCGGACGCGGATTCATTTCGCTGAATGTCGCATTCAACCGTGAACGTCCATTTAAACTGGCGGATGATAAACGGGCGCATGGGATCGTGCACCGCGTAGATCAGGTCATTGGTGTACATGAGGGATGACCCAGAAACCTGGAACGAAAATGTCATTTTATCATATCATATGCTTTCTATTTCACAGAGTAATTTGGTATTTAACAATTAACCCTTACACCGCTATCTTATTTTTTGGTCGTCTGCTCTTTATTTTTTATTTTCCATTTTTATCATCAAAAACATGCTTTGACAGCACTTTAGAATAATTTACAACATGCTTTGACAGCACTTCAGAATAATTTCCATTGGAAATGATTCTGAAGTGCTGTCAAACCATGTTTTTATTAGCCAGGTTTTTTGTAAAAAAAATCCAGGCTATTGGATTGGCGAAAGCCGGGCGGGCGGCGGGCGGGCGGCGGGTGGCGTCCACAATCAATGTTAAGTTTTCGTGTTTGAGTCCATTTCTTTGTTACTGTACCACCTAGGACCACCAAACTTTCACAGCTTCATAATCAAGGGGTACCCACCACATATCACTATCCAACATGTTACTTTTTTTTTAACTTGACCCATTTTTTCCGCGCAGTCGACTTAGCCATTTTCAATGTTAAGTTTTCGCGTTTTAAATGTTAATTTTTCGTGTTTAAGTCCATTTCTTTGGTACTATACCACCTAGGACCACCAAACTTTCACAGCTTCATAATCAAGGGGTGCCCACCACATATCACTATCCAACATGTTACTTTTTGTTTAACTTGACCCATTTTTTTCCGCGCAGTCGACTTAGCCATTTTCAATGTTAAGTTTTCGCGTTTACAATGTTAAGTTTTCGTGTTTAAGTCCATTTCTTTGGTACTGTACCACCTAGGACCACCAAACTTTCACAGCTTCATAACCAAGGGGTGCCTACCACATACAACTATCCAACATGTGACATTTTTTTACCTTCACCTATTATTTCTACGTAATTGACTTCAACGTTAACTTTTTAACGTACGTCTGGTTAAAGTTTTTTGGTTAAAACTTTTTCGTTATACTATATCTCTGCAACTGCTTCGCCCATTACCTTGAAACTTCACATGGGTGTTTATCATCGTCCATATTTTCATTCTAACCCCCAACCGTGCGGCCCCTGTGCGCAATGTCAAGGTCAAATTACTTTGAATTTATTTGTTAAAGTTTTTTCGTGTACTATATCTCTGCAACTGCTTCACCCATTACCTTGATACTTCACATGGGTGTTTATCATCATTGTCGCACCCGCTTGCGGAAAGCGTGATATCGTCGCCATTTTGGCATACGTCCGTCCGTCAGTCCGTACGTCCGTGTGTCCGGTTAAAGTTTTTTCGTTAAAGTTTTTCCATCTACTATATCTATTTTTTTAGGTGTCCATGCCTCGCCCCAAGGCGCGATATGCAGGCCACGGCCATCTAGTCTACAAAAAGTGGGTATAATTATGTTATCCAAGTGTCCATGCTTGGCAAAAACCTGGCCTTCGTGGCTTTGCCTCGTTTCTTGTTGAGAAATAAGGCTATAAAGGCTATAAAAGCATCAGCAGATGACAATTGTTGTGAGTAGCGGTCTAAGGGTTAAATCAGAATAGTATACAAGTCTGGGCTAATCGGGCTAAACTGATACAAACGCGAGTCCTTACTGGAATCCCTACAGGAGACCTGTAGCTGATTTCACCATCATGCAAAGTATACTTTTCTAGCGAGGGAGTTATCATTTATTTTTCCTAAATGCATTATTTCATATAGAACTAACGACTGCATATATTTGATGATTAAGTATGCAGAATTATTATACTGACTTTATTACATTATCACAGCCAAAATGGCTGCCAGTATGCAGAATTATTATACTGAATTTATTACATTATCACAGCCAAAATGTCTGCCAAAATGGTGTGATAATGTAATAAATTCAGTATAATAAAAATTAATAAATTTATCCAAAAATTGAAAATTTCTTCCTCAAAGTATACTTGGCAATGTTGGTGAAATAGGCTACTGGTTTGGCCCTCACGTACGTCGTTGGCATTCTTGTATGTAATAGTTGAATCTTGTTATACCCCTTATGTGAGTATTACGATTATTCCAAATCCTATTTTAGGGGAAGGGGCCAAGTGGCTTTGGTGTGGACTGGACCTGGCAACAGGTCAGGTTATTCTAATTTCAGGGCTGAATATATTTTTTATCGATATAAATATTCCGTTCTGATTTTGGGATTCCCTCAGTGTCATAGCAAAAATAGAAGTTCACTTTGTGCATCTACACATTATGTAGAAGCTACATTCCAAGCATCAAGCCTCTCGCTATTACGGTTTAGGAGTTTTACAAGTTACAAGATAAAATGGTGAAATTCTAAGTCGAAAAGGAGGAGATAATCCATAAAATTGAAATAAATTTTGCGCATCTTCTCTTCATATGGAAGCTAAATACCACGTTTCAGGTCTATCTATCACGGTTTAAAAGTTTTATGAGTTACAAGGCAAAATTGCCAAATTCTAGGTCGAAATGGGGAGGTAATCCATTACCCGGGGGTCGAATCAAATATTGAAATAAACCTTGTGCATCTACTCTTCATAAGGAAGCTAAATACCAAGTTTCAGGTATATAGCTATTACTGTTTGAAAGATTTACAGGTTACAAGGCAACATTGGGAAATTCTAAGTCGAAACTGGGGAGATATTCCATTACCCGGAGGGTCGAATGAAAAATCAAAGGAAAGCGTGCGCATCTACTCATCATAAGGAAGCGACGTACCAAGTTTCAGTTCTGTAGATAGTATAGTACATGTATAAAACTTTTACGAGTTACAAGCCAACATTGGAAAATTCTAAGTCGAACAGGGGGAGATAATCCATGACCCGGGGGTCGAATCAAAAATCAAAATAAACTTTGCGGATCTACTCATCATAAGGAAGCTACATACTAAGTTTCAGGTATGTAGCTAGTACGATTTAAATGTTTTATGAGTTACAAGTTTGGTTATCGACAGACGGAAGAATGGACAGGATGGACGCACGGACAAGGGCAAGTTACATTTGTCGCGGCTAATATTTCTACATACATTGCTGTCGATATTGGAAGAAGGAGGATGTTTATACACTGCTAACATGCTAATGTATTCATGTCTCGTTTTTTTAGAAGATGTAAACAAAATCTTCTAAACAAAATTTAATTTTGCGTTGTAAAATATCATTATCATCCCTCCGCAAAATACTCAGTCTTAATTTTCTTGTGAATTCTTCAGTTCAGGAGTAGGTGTAAATATAAAATATTTTTCAAGTGCGAGTTTTTCACCAGTTGGTAATTTATATTTTGGAATATCAGATTATATTATGGTTGTGTCTGCCATTGGTGTATTTAATTTATATTGTACATTGAATTTATATTGGTACTCAGAGCTCCAGATAAGCTGCGTATTTGCTTAAATACCCAATTAAAATTGCCAAAAACCCAATTGAAATCAGAAGTAGTGAGTATCAAAAAGCAATACAGAATTTGTGATACCTTTATCATGCTGCATAAAACAAACAGATCACAAGTATAGCATATTTTTCTTATTTTCCATGAAAACACATCTTGGTATTTCATTAGAATTGTCTCCAAGGAGACAATTCTAATGAAATGCCAAGACATGTTTTCATTCAGAAGCAAACTATTCAATAATTGCTGTCTGTTGATGTGTAAACAGTAGTGTGATTTTATTTTACCCAATTAAAATGTTGAAATACCCAATTGCTTCAGAAATGATGGAGTGACAATACTCGATTACTAATTCCTGACCTGGAGCCCTGCGGTACATTTAATTTATATTTACATTGGACATGTATACTTTGCACAAAATATCACCTACTCTTTCTGACGTGAGGCACTGTCGTAGACCTTGCTGGAACAGCAGAATATCGCCCCTCTCCACGCCCATACACGAGTTGTCCCCAAGGTACACGTCAGAAGGTCGGAGGTTCGTGTAGAGTTGTCGCAGCATTGGCAGGTGTAGCTTTATGTCCCAGCCGATTGTGTTACAGCCCACGTGGACGGCGTCTTCTAGTGTGATCCCGGGGACTGCTGGGTTACTGGTTGTTTCTTCCTGTGTTGTGGACTTGGTCCAGACATACGTCTCCCTTGTCTGTTAAGAGTACATATACATGTATATGGAATATAATTGAATATACATAACATATAATTGTCAGTGGATACATTTGGGTTATTTGTTTTGCGACCAGTGTAGTTGCATTACATATCTATCTCCAAATGTGCCAACACCTACTGTTGAAGTAGATATGTGCATGCCACTGACAATAGTGTTATATATTAATGGAGCATTTCTTCAATATTCAATGAGTTTAGCTTCTTGTGAAAAATTGAGAACACGATACCCAAAGGAGACTCGTTTACCCATGTAAAGATAGCGCAATGCATCCTGATAAACATATGCCACGCGCTAGCCTTCTCCATTGTAATGATTGGATCATAGACGTTATATTGGATGTTCTGGCATAGTAATGTTTACCCAGCGAGCTAACCTGCTTTGTACACTCTCAATCTGTTTAAGGACTGTACCAGTGTGTGGAAACTGGGAACCAGTACTCCAGATGGTTTTATTGGTTCTAATCGTACTTTGATCTTTCTCCTGAGATAGCCTAACACTGGGTTTGCCATTTTAATAGCATTATGTTGTTATTGATATTTAGTAATGTTGTTAACCCTTAGACCGCTACACACAACAATTGTCATCTGCTGTTGCTGTTATATATTGCCTTATTCCTCAATAAAACATGGTTTGACAGCACTTCAGAACCATTTCCAATGGAAATGATTCTGAAGTGCTGTCAAAGTATGTTGTAAATTATTCTAAAGTGCTGACAAAGCATGTTTTTGATGATAAAAATGGAAAATAGAAAATAAACAGCAGGCAACAACAAAAATTAAGATAGCGGTGTAAGGGTTAATGTGATTGTTCCGGTTACACCAAATGAAATTGTTACACCTCAATATTTATCAGAAGTTACAGATACCAATTCAGTATTAGGAAGATAGTATAAAGGGACTTTATGACATTTCTACGTTTAATAATATTGCTGCACTGACACGCATGCCCTCTGGTGATAATGAATGGCTGTTTCATCACCATATAATCAAACTTTATAGGAAGAGACATGTTCATGAAGATACTTTATGTATATGAGGAAAATAGCGGACCGACGATACCCCGAATGTTACATTGATGGTTTCAGACTGTACTAATCGGTACCACTTATTGCAAACTGTTATCAAGGAATGGCTTAACCCTTAGACCGCTACTCACAAGAATTGTCGTCTGCTGTTGCTTTTATATCTTGCCTTATTTCTCAATAAAACATGGTTTGACAGCACTTCAGAATAATTTCCAATGGAAATGATTATGAAGTGCTGTCAAAGCATGTTGTAAATTATTCTAAAGTACTGTAAATGCATGTTTTTGATGATAAAAATGGAAAATAGAAAATAAACAGCAGACGACAAAAACAATAAGATGGCGGGCTAAGGGTTATTACACTATAGCATGTATCCCCTAATACCGCAAAACGTGTTATTGGTAGAGCATTTGTTCGTGGACCGCACATCCAGAATTCTTGATAATTCTTGGGTATTGTCCGCGGAATTGAGGGTAAAAAATATATAATTTCCCTCGATTTGTTCGACAATATACCTGGGAAAACAATTCATTATATTCTCTGATTCATTGTCATCGTGGCAAGCTTTGAATACCTTGATACTAAACAATCCTATCATATGCCAAACCATGGAACATAATCACGAGTAAATTAATTTCTTCCGACAAGACACGGTTGCTTTGGTATACGTAGAAGAGAACGACTGGGTAGACTTGGTACCAAAGCTGCCCTGGAGTTACATATCCTTCACTGTCCGATCAGATTTCTGATACAATACCGAAACTTTGGAATCTGTTTAAATATAATAAGCTCCATGATATCGGACTGATTGTGGTGAATGCGTGATTGGGTTCCCGGATACAGATGTTTGCGCCGGGCGGAAGTTGTCCTTAATCAACGTATATGCTCAAAGGTGAGCCGTGTCTAATGAGGTGTTCATGGATGTAAACATCTGATTATTTGAGCTGGTCTATCTTACATATGCACATTCCTTTATATCATCTGTTACGTTTCATTATCTATCTATCATGCTTTGGCCTGAAAACATACTCTTCTGTATTCATAGGCTGTTAAGCATAATTTAAATATATAATTTGAGAAAATTTGTTTATTGGTGTTTAACAGCCTATCAACAGCTAAGGTCATGTAAGGCCGGGCAAAAGGGTTCGATCCCGTTTTAACCTGCTGCATTGGGGGCGGGGGTGGGGGTGGGGGGGGGGGGTTGTCCCAAAACCAGAACGGAATATTTACATCGAGAAAAAATATATTCAACCCTGAAATTCGAATAAGCTTTCCTGGTGCCGGGTCCATACCACACTAAAGTCACTTGGCCCATTCCCCTAAAATAGGATTACGAATAATCATAATACTCACATAAGGGGTAAGCCAGATTCAACTGTCACATATAAAATGCTAAAGACGTATGTGAGGGCCAAACCAGGTCTCCAATTGGAATTCTGGTACGGATGAACCCCGATCGTTAAATCACCCATCACATGCCCCACCTGCCACCAACTGCATCTCTGAGGGAATAATTTTAATGAATTGTTTTCTTACCGTGTCCATGCGACGTTGTAGATAAGATCTGATTATACAATGCTATTAGGTAGACTAATCGCGATTCTGACATCGAACGTGAATTTGACACTACCGTGTGTCGGTCTGGAATAAATTGAAACGTATCGCGCCATATCATACAATCACATAACATATCAAAGGATGAATGACAAGCTGGCGTTGGATTGTGTCTAAACTGAAAACGAAAACCCAACACATGCTGATGGGGTAGCATCCCAGGATGATATTACTGACACTATATTTAATGATGAACTAACGTACGAGGAATGAAATTATTACGGCAATTAAATCATTAGAGGATGGATATAGCGGTAAAAGAGACCCTTTAGTTCCGGAATTCATTATAAATAGAATGAATATACTCCTTAACAAACTATGCAATAGTTTTTAGTGATGGAGTATCTCCAGATCAATGGTGTGACAATTACAGGGGCATGTCCTTGTTGAATGTAATAGGAACGATTTATACCGGTTTTACTAATATCTTTGTTACTGTATATATATGACAACATTAGAGAACTACGGGCAGATTTAGAGAGGGTTACAGCACAATTGACAAAGAGTTCGTACTTTGATTGAAATACAATTATCGAAGAAGAACGGGAAAATGTATGTGGCTTTCTTATGTTTCAAGAAGGCATTCGACCATATACATCGCGCAACATTTCTTAGTAATACAATACAATGGTATTTATGGGGAATTCTACAAGGACATTAAGGGGATAGACCAGCAAGTGAAAGATATGGTAAGAACAAATGAAGGGATGGAAGACAAGTTCAGTTGCCGTCTTGGGTTGAAACAAGGTTGTATAGTATCGCAAATATTATTCTGATTTCAATTGGGATTTTGGCAATTTTAATTGGGTATTTAAGCAAATACGCAGCTTATCTGGAGCTCTGTAAATGCTGAAAGTTACCGACGTGCTCTACAACTATTCCCGGATTATATGTTACCGAAATACTGCTGCTACGTTTCGTGGACGATCTGGCACTGTCTGCTGACAGTAAATATGCTGTCAGAATTTTGCAGAAACTGCAATCTTCGAGTAAATACTAATATTGCTTCTCTCGAAAACATTCAACACAATATATTTAACATTTGTTCTATATTGATCAGATAGATATACATTTGATACGATTGGTTTGGAAGGGTTGGGAACTTGATAAAGAAGTATCAAATTTACTACGAACTAGGGCTATTTACTACACAGACAGTGACTAGTTATTGTAAGAGTATTCGCTGATGGTGTAAATATCAAGTGAACTCGTGTATTACTATTACAATACATACAGTATTCATGGTATATTGAAAGGGTATCGATCGTATGGTTTTGTTGAGAACCAGCAGAGATACACTGACTTTGTATGCATTTCATCGGTGAGGGTCGTATATGGAATGGTCGATATAACCAGTACAAGCTGCTACCAGATATAGACGTACATTTAAATGAAATGTCACCCAGTTCGATATGTAGTACTCATGGGCACCTAACTATATGATTAGTTTTGATATGAATTACATTTAATAGAGGTCTGCGATACTAGACAGGCTGCCAACACTGATTTTTGGACCTAACCCTGCATCAACTGTAAAAGTTATTTTCTAGCTTGATTCTACATCCTTGGGTTCCTATTATACGTAACAGACGGGTATCAAATGGATATCCTTGAGCAATCTGAGAAATACAAAATGGCCGCCAAGATGGCTACTTGTGCTCAAAGAAAAATAATCAGACGTGTCAAGCAGAACTTGAGTTATTGCTTGGACAATAATTCAGAACGCGAAAAAAAAAAAAAATGGTCGCCAGGGGAGATAACTGTTGACAATCTGTGTAAAACCCGCCCCACTGGCGCCTGACCGTCAGTACAAAGTGAAATATTACTACTTCTACTAACACACGCATGCTTACATACACATGTGGTATGTCGTAACATTTCCATCGTGCACCAACTTCTAACTACACTTACCAACACCAATCCAGTACGGAACCTCATATTACATGCACTACTAATAGATCCTCAACATTCTTGCAATTTGATTCTAAAATGTACAGCCCCATCGGATACCCACTGAGCTCAACATAACACTCAATCAGCTTGAGTCCAGCCACACAGAGGGCTAACCTCTGAAACACGTCGTAGTACATTTATTACAGGCAAGAGTGCTTTATCAGTTTCCGATCGTGAATGGAATATAATATGATTTGAAACAAGGTTACATTTTAATTTGAAGCCTCAAAGAGCTACCATGATCAGAAATTAAATAAACACGGCCTGCACAAGTAAACGTGTTGTTTGAACTTGACCATAATTAATTGGCATGTGGCATGTAATGCAGCATTATTTTAACCCTTTCACCCCTACGTCACTGAAATGGAATTTGATAAATTAATTTTGCAACCAATCCAATGGTCACACAATGATTTTCTGAGTAGTCCATTTATGAAAAGGGGGTGTTTTTGTTCTCAAAAATATTTACTTGAAAAAAGTGCGGATCCGGATGAGACGGCTCGTCACGAGCCGGCTCATCTGGATCTACACTGTTTGCCAACACCACTATACAGGCAGGCATGTGGTGTTGAACGGGTTAATTGACATCTTCATAAATGACCAGAAAATTATAATATCAAAAAAATGTACATACAATCAGATAGACTGTCAAGAGCTATTACTCTGAGATTGTGACTTTGAATGTGACATTTGACCTTGACCTAACACTTAACTCAACTTAAAATAATAACTTCAAAATGGATTCCTTATATCACAACGAGCTAAGCAAGTGATATCAGTTATGATTATATGTTTATTTATTGAAAAGTTATTTTTACACAGCAACCGTCGGCCATCTTGGTGGCCATCTTGGTTTTCTCGAATTGCTGAAGGATATTTTTTTGTTATCCGCCTGATATTAAATATAGAGATCCTAAGTATATAGAATCAGTGAGATTTTCATTTGTTTGCAGCCGGTGCAGGATATACCCCCCTGGCAACCCGACTACACACCAGATACATGTAATGACCTCCCCAATTTTTTTTATTTGATAAAATTCCATCAAATGTTGATTTATTGCGAAACGACAATTTTCCTATGGGAAATTAACTCGGGGGCTGAAAATAGATGTTTATAATTTTTTTTTTATTTGTGGACCTATTTTTAAAATCTAAGTTGCATCATTTGAAGCTATCTAACCAGGTTTCGGAGTCAATTTCCAAAATATTTCGTTTTTTGACCCCACCACCAGCTCCTTCACCTCCTTTTCCCCCATGTTAAATTCCCATAGAAAACTTGCATTTAAATATGTTTTAAATGTAATGTGTTTAATAGCCAAAAGTTCGTCGACAGCAAAACGCGGAACAGACAGTAGTAGCTGGTAACATTAAGTGTTTGCATCATCGGATACACTTTGAGAAGGTAACTGTAATATGAATTTGTTGAGAAACCGAAAGTATGCTCTGTAAATATAAGTTATTGTTCACATATTGGATGTTTAAGGAAGTAAATGCGAGGGAGTGCTAGCGACCGCAGCATTTAGTTCCTGAAAAATCCAATATGTGAACAATGACATACTTATAGTTCAGCCAATGTAAAATGCAATGTCCAATCCGAGTACTGATTTTCCATTTCCTGTTGAACAGTTAATCATTACATCTGGTAATATATAACTAATTAGGATGAAACGTTGCAATACGTGAGACAAGTTGACCACAATGCTGGCCAGCTATTGGCTTAGAAAGTAGGGCGAATAATAATTAGTGCCATCGGTGCAGGTTATACGGAAGTCCATGTCACAAGTACATGCTTCTTTATTCGTGTTTTTGCTGGTTTTCACCAAAAACAGATATTATTAATCTATAAACCAGATCTATATGTACACGTACATTTTAATGCAATGTCACACAATCTCGACGGGCACAACGTGTAGTACGTATGGATGCCTCACTATATGATTCATTTCGATATGAATTACAAAAGTAGAGGTCTACGACACGCCAGATACATGTAGTGGCCTAATACCTGTATATATAAACATATATATATATAAAACTGTAAATTATATTGGAAACAGGCATTTTGTTGTATTTTTCATTATGTATCTCTTGTTTCTCAACAAAATCGTATAACGGATGTCTTCTCAAATGTATCTTATAATGCAAAAACTTAATAAGTTTTTGCATTATAAGACACATTTGAGAAGACATCCGCTATACGGTTTTGCTGATAAACAAGAGATACATAATCTGCATGGAGCCAATGGTGAGGGTTAAGTGGAATATTATATTGCACCAGCATACATGTGTTTTTCTTGGTTCTCACCAAAAACATAGCGCCGATGTATACAGGACTTAATACTGTTATACTATTAAGTTATATACTACATGAATTCAGACAAAATATTATCATTCACTTTATATGTAAAGTAGTTCAATTGGGTTGGAATGAATATAATTGAATATAATTGAGTATTGTGTGGTACATTGAGAGACGCGAGTCTGCATACCGTTAGTGGCATCGTCGGTGTCGTCGTCTTTCGAGTTGTTGGTGTCGTCCACTTTCGAGTTGTTGGTGTCGTCGTCGTTCGAGTTGTTGGTATCGTCCACTTTCGAGTTGTTGGTGTCGTCCACTCTCGAGTTGTTGGTGTCGTCCACTTTCGAGTTGTTGGTGTCGTCGTCGTTCGAGTTGTTGGTGTCGTCCACTTTCGAGTTGTTGGTGTCGTCGTCGTTCCAGTTGTTGGTGTCGTCATCGTTCGAGTTGTTGGTGTCGTCCACTTTCGAGTTGTTGGTGTCGTCCACTTTTGAGTTGTTGGTGTCGTCGTCTTTCGAGTTGTTGGTTTCGTCCGCTTTCGAGTTGTTTGTGTCGTCGTCGTTCGAGTTGTTGGTGTCGTCCACTTTCGAGTTGTTGGTGTCGTCCACGTTCGAGTTGTTGGTGTCGTCCACTTTCGAGTTGTTGGTGTCGTCCACTTTTGAGTTGTTGGTGTCGTCTTTGTTGTTGGCACTGTGAAGGAGAATCAGTCGTGATTGTCTTTGATATATGTTAATGCAATTATATTTGGTATGCCCCTACCAATTTATTTGGGGTGGATGCGGGTGTGTTATAGCACTATGTTTTACATTTGTCCGTCCGTCCGTGCGCTATCCGTCCGTCCGTCCCACAGATGTTCATATTGTGTGTCTGTAAGTTGTATACCACCTGTCATATCACATATCTACATTAGACTGCACACATTTATATATCTCGATCTGGAGGTGTGACACATGCAAGAAAGACGACTATGGATTTTGTACTTTTGGAGTTACCTCCCCTTGACGAAACCTCGATGGTTTAGGTTCTTGTCCAGAGCATAAGTCGTATACCGCATGACATATGTTTAGGATACTTCACACATGTATACACCAGGACCTAGAGGCTTGTCACATACAGGAAAGATGCGCTGAATTTGTACCTTTGGAGTTATCCCCCCCCCCCCCCTTGACGAGATGTTGACCTTGTTGGTTTAGGTCCTTGTCCTGGACATATACGTCTCATACAAACTTCGCATATATTCATGATATTAGACCTACAGGCATGCCACGTGCAAGAAAGATGCGATTTTGTACGTTTCGATTTATCTCCGACTTCACGCAATGTTTAACTTATTAGTTTATGCTCTTGCCCTTATGATAAGTCGGAATGTTATCGTGACAAGTCACACATGTGTACAGATAATACCCTCTATACTTACGACCCGCTAGTAATCTAGTAATACAGCTGCCGTTGATACATGCTACCAGTGGGGGCATTCGTATCCCACGGACACATTTCTAGTTTTAAATGTTTGTTACCGTTTATTTTGACAAATTGTTAGTTCCAACTGTTCCCTGTTATTGGTTACTTGTATCAACTGTTTTATTTATTGCGAACTTATGTTGCAGGACGTAGTGAACTAAAATTGCATGTGACCTTTCTTTGAAATCATCAACCCGTAGCCTTCCTTATATGTGTACTAGTGAACCTAGAAATAGAGTACCGCAAGGCTTTATATTGGAAATGTAATACACTGTATATAGCTACAAAGAACTTGGAAACTGCCGGATGCCAATGTGCATATGTGTAGCATTTTTAAAAATAGACATATTTAGCACATTAATCAGATCAAATGATAATAGCAGGAACGCTCCCTTAATATGTCATCTAGAGACTTCGTTTTGGTGTCAACACATACGTTTTCATAGCCACATACTTTCAAGCTCATACTATCATTTCAACGAATATAAATCAAATATGGCCGCCGTATGTTAGGAATTAAACCTTGACATTGACATAATTTGGCAACCGTTGCACCTATTCATTTTGTTCAACCTTTTTATTTCAGCCATAAATTGGCAAATAAATAGGTTACAGGGGCGGATCCAGCATTGGGGGGGGGGGGGGGGGTTGTCCAGTTGCCAGTTGCGAAGGTAACTCTTGCAATCTACTCCTGTACCGTCCGTAGCTAGTAATTGCTAGTACGGGGAGTAATTGCAAGAGTTACCGTTCGCAACTAGGGGGTTGTCCTATTTTCGAGCTCTTCGAAATGCACTTTCCTGTGCTTTACGGCATTTAAATTCAGACTCCAACTGGTGGTAAACTGTAATCTATGTAAACTCCGTGGCTGAACCGGGGGAGGGTGGGGGGTGGGGTGCAACCCCTGAAACCCCACCCCCTCTAGATCCGCTCCTGGGTTAAGGAAACAGTTAGTTTTGATCAAATGTATATGTTTCTAGTATCAATCCCGACACTATAGCCATATAAACCCTGCCAACTGGGCCAATAGGGCCACTAAAATAACTTAAAATCGTCATAGTACAGTAGCAGTTGAAGATATATACTTTCTGTATGTGTAAAGAATGCATTCCTTTACATCGACCAGGAAGAATATGTATACCACTTAGGTGAGCTATGACAATACTTTCTTTCAGATTATGTTCAAGTCTGGTACAAAAGTCCACCTGAAGCCACGATTGGAGACAACTATTTTCGATAAATTCACTTGATGGCCGTAATTCAAACCTTTTATGAATAACAAAACGAAATCACTCACGTCAGAATGATGTAGGTGAAATGTACATGTACTTAAATTTCAAGATTCTCCTTTACATGTGTGAAAAGCTACATCTTGAAAAGCTTTGCCATAATTTAAGACTCTATTTATTTTTTCTCTCTATTTTTAATTGATAACTATTTTTTTGTATTTTTTTTCTTTTCTTTATAAATGTTTTTCAAACATATACATATACAAACAGGTAATAACATGTGTAATATATATTTACTGAGTAATGTAGAAAAATGGAATGGAATGTAATTATGCACATGCATGTTACTAGTAATATGTCTTGTTTGTACATGTTTTCGTGTGAAAATATAAAAAAAAAAAAAAAAATAATAATAATAATAATAATTTTAGACAATTATATAACTATTAAAATGTATAATACTATACTATAGATAGAACGTGTTTCATTTTGTCAATGGAACACATCTCTAATGCCGTACAGCGCATTTCTTGCTCCCAACAACACGTTTCTCGGTCTCTGAAAGACACGTTTGTTGCCACATAGTTAATTCATTAGTCCCTGAAATGACTTATGATGCCAAGCCACAAATTTATGCGTATGCACGTGTTTTACCAATATATTTGTTTACTTGTCAATGATATACATTTGTATGACGAAATGTCGGTTGTCCGTTTCTGTGACACCAGAATACTGATACTTATCCCGTCAACACAGCGCGTATGTGCCGTGAAACACGGTGCCGTAAAACATAGTTGATGTCCTGTCAATACGACCTAATCATTGCGTATGAATATGTGCGGTTGTCATACTATTCTATTCTCTGATTTTGAGGATGCGATTGGGGTTATATTTTTTGCGTTTTAAAGCTATTTGTAGGTGTTGACGGGATAAATAGAATAGTAGGTTAGTGCCGTGAATGGGACAAATATCTGGCGCGGCACAGAAATCGCCCATCCCGTTTCCTAAGCCTTGCCAGATATTTTTTCCCATTCGCGGCACTGACCTACTATTCTCTATATCCATTGCTCAATGAAATCATATTCATCACACATGCCTGTACGGGCGTATGTTTCACATTTCATGACACACATCATGCCTTTAGAAGATAACAATAAATGCATTCTATCATGTAATCCGTTTTTCTGTGAATTAAGATGGTCCGACAATGCATATGTGTGACTGAGACGTTTCCATTAATTATGACAATGTTTCGCTTCGGTGATAAAATGTCATCTCGCCATTCAATATGTGGTCAACGAACATGTAATATATCGCTTCATCAGGGTTTTAATCGTCACAGAAACATGTTGTCCGGACATGACCATGTACTAATTTGACAATGCTATTACGTGGCCATGCATGTGGTTCTATTGACCAAGGAATTGTACGGTGTAATATATACGTGTTTCAGAGACTGGGACAATGTTACTTGATCATAGTTGTATTGACAAATTAACACGTTGAGTGGTCACAGGAACGTTTTACAGCGACTGGAAAACATGCCATATAGTCATATGAACACGAGTCGGTGAGAAATACATACTACATGTATATGATCAGAGTCTAGAAAACATATGTCATGGTATGAGAAATACAGAACAACTTGTATATGGTCATATGTAGACGTGAAATAATTGATGTGTAGATATATATATATATGATTGCAAAGATCAAAACTTGGATTACGGATTCAGGTACAACAGCGAAGAGGTACTGGTCAGATATATAACCTTAAATAAATTAACGCGATGTGTGCGTTGCCATATTCCTATGTTTCGGGATGAAAGCCTGTGCTAGACTCACTGCCATATGGATGTGTATCATGGACGAGACAATATGTTCAATGGCAAGATCAACATGCTTCATGGATATAGTATGTTGCAGCCACATAGTTCTAGGGACGGGCTTTTTCCCGTCATGGATGCCAGTGAACAGTATAGGAATTTAACATGGGGGCTAAACATATATATATTTTTTAATATTTATTTTATTTGTGGAGCGATTTTCAAAATCTAACTCTTGTTTTCTTAGTTACATCATTTTCAAGCTATCTCGCCAGGTTTCCTTCAGGATCAAAAAACGAAAAGTTTTGGAAATTGACTCCCCATGTTAAATCTTTTTTTCGCAATAAAATCAATATTTGATTGAATTTCATCAAACAATTTGTTTTGGGGAGGGTGACATTTTTGTTATTGATGAAAAAGTACTTACTTTTAAATATTTTTTAGATTTAATGTGTTTAAAATTTAATAAACAATGCTGAACGAAACCCCTGGTACAATTACCCTGGTTCAATCGTCGCCTGCTGACGGTATTTTACATGGACACCTTGCTATATTATTTTTTACGGCAGCTATAATAATGGTAATTTCCAATAACCTCCAAAGGGAAACACATTTACTGGCTGTTTCACGAAACCTGCTCACATTTTAGGGCTATATAAACAATGCAAAAACTATTTTTTGTTTTCTATAATATTAAATTAAAGGAAAATTTAAGAATGAGCCTTTTTTTTATTTCGTGAAATTTGGTCCAATATTGATTTTATTACGAATATACAATTTCCCCATGTTAAATCCCCAGAGTGAAGATGTCTGGGGATTTAACATGCGGAAAGTTTCCTAATTTCAGAAAAAGTGGACCGATTTTTGTTTTCTTAGTTAAATCATTTCCAAGCTATCTCGCCGGTTTCGGAAGCAATTTCCATTTGTTTTCGTTATTTGACTGCTCCCTCAGGTACTCCACCTCCTTTACCCCTCATTCTTAAATGTTGATAACATTTATTATTATCGAAAAAATAGTTTTTTTGCATTGTTTATATGGCCGTAAAATTTGGTCAGGTTTCGTGTAACGGACAGAAATACACATTAATTTAAAGTCACTATTTTATTCTCAGGTGCCGAATTGCCAATTCACCTTCCATATATTCCTCACAAAGTAGTGATCATTATAGTAATGTCCAATTGTTTTCGGAGGTTAACACACTGGTTGTATAACATATTGTCGTACCCAGCATCGACCGTATACGTACATCCGTGTCTAAACGGATTCAAAATAACGTTACGCTGAAGTCTCATTTGTCAAAACGACGTCACATGACGTTACCGAATGAAGTCAGTGCAACGTAAAGACGTCCGGGCTCTTTTCTGCATCACGTTACATTCGCCAACATCTTGCAAAAGAAAAAGTTGTCTGATAAATAATTTAATAGAATGTCCAGCTAGTGTATTTTGATTTATTTTGATTTGAAGAGCGTCAAAAAAAATTCCTACGTGTTTCCCTCCGAGGCAGGCCATGTAAGCTTATATTAATATTAAAATGCACTGTCCTGGTATTCTCTGTGATCAGCATCTACACTCGTTAATTTATGAACTCTACTAGGGGTGCCATTTTATCATCTGGTAGACACAGAACGGGGCGGTACTTGCTCGTTGTGCTTACCAGTGCTGGAACCAACCTGGATGTCGTCAACACCGACCGACTCCCATCCAGTAGCCTTTGTCCGAAACACAATCTGAAATTTCATCGTCACTCTTATGTCACCTGCGAAGCATGGTTGTAATACAGTTCTGTATCATATATCTACAACACAAGAGCATTCAATGATTTGAGGTCACCTTGGAATACATCCATGTTCGCCATCCATTGAGTATACTGTTAATTGCTGTTGGTAGTCTATGTGCTATCTCTGTCTTCCAAATGTCCGACCAATGTACAGTGGAACCTCCCTAAACCGAACACAAGAACACATATGTGATCTTATTTTTGATGAGTTTCTTGGTCATTTCATGTCTGTTCATGATCGCATAGCACACATCTATGGCTCAGAATGATCAAATGCATGATTTACAGTGAAACCTCTCTAAAGCGGACACCCTGGGGACCTCCCAGGGTTTACAGTGAAACCTCTCTAAAGCGGACACCCTGGGGACCTCCCAGGGTTTACAGTGAAACCTCTCTAAAGCGGACACCCTGGGGACCTCCCAGGGTGTCCGGTTTAGAGAGGTTTCACTGTATATGATTAGCGTCTCAAAGGTCGGGACACATTATTGTATACATTGGTGCAATGACCGTCAACTCACATTGAATATGATTCGCGACAAGACGGTAGCCGGACGTTTATGAACCATTTACATACACGTTATGGTTAGAGTACCCATTGTGTGACCCGATGTAAAGTCTATCGGAAATTAAATGAAACCCTTGCATATCACACGATAGTTACATACACCAGTAAACCATATGTGTGTGTGTTCAATAAGTCTTTATGCAGATACTCCCAGCAAATAAATAATACTATATGTTGTAGTCAATCATCAACACATTTTGGGAATAGTCTGAGCATAAGTAAGGGAATTAAGATACGAATGATGAGAAATATGCACATGAAGATTCAAGCCAATCGTCATACAGTATATAATTTAATAGCATAATCGACTGTGCGTAACAGACAAAAGGACAGACGGACGGACGAATTTTGCACCCAATATCCTAATTTACGCTACGAGATTGGATACAAAAGGATGATATAGTTTTTGGCGGGAGACATACTGTATCCACGCTATTGGGATCGTGATTCTGGCCGTTTGCACGGGTCTACTTTCGGAAGTGGCTCTCTGTTCATCGGGGGACGTCTCAATAGGCTCAATTTGCGTTCGCAATTAACAACAGTCAGGTGACATTTAAAGTCAGCGAGTGAACTGAGAGCAAGTTATTAATAGCAACGGCAATGCTCAACATTATGTGTAAAATAGTTGGCATGCCCAACTTTACTTTTGAAGAGAACAAATTGCTGTTATTGAGACGCCCCCCGTTTTCGGAAGTGGTTCTCTGTTCATCGGGGGACGTCTCAATAGGCTCAATTTGCGTTCGCAATTAACAACAGTCAGGTGACATTTAAAGTCAGCGAGTGAACTGAAAGCAAGTTATTAATAGCAACGGCAATGCTCAACATTATGTGTAAAAATAGTTGGCATGCCCAACTTTACTTTTGAAGAGAACAAATTGCTGTTATTGAGACGCCCCCCGTATCGTGTAACACGCAGTCGCAATTTCTTTTTCATATTGTGGTTTACGGGCGATTTTCATAAAGCACCTTTGCTTCATCAACCTATTTGTGTTTAGAGCAGGCTGTATTTTACAAACACCAGTAGCTGATCAAGTTCTCCAAATTTGCAGATTGTACATCCAATAATCAACATCGAATATATTTCTAACAAGGAATTTCTGAGTATGCAAATTCACAAGTGGCTACTTGTCTCCCGCCAGTCAGTACTTTCAGTACTTTGATTATTCACCGTTACGATTCATGGATAAGATCAGCACACGGTCTTATCTCCCTTATCTCTTATGACAGTAATATTCATATTTCATATCGTTATTGCTCAGCCATTTCAGTAGCCAATTTCATCAACATTGCAAAGTATACTTATCTAGCAAAGTATACTTTGAGGGAGAAAATTTCAATGTAAGGATAAATTTATTAATTGTTATTATAATGCATTTATTACATTATAACAGCAATTTTGACTGTGATAATGTAATACATTCAGTATGATAATTCTGCACACTTTTAATCATGAATAAATGCAGTCGTTAGTTCTATATGAAATAATGTATTTTGTGAGAAATAAATGATTACTCCCGCAAAGTATAGTTTGCTAGATAAGTATACTTTGCAATTTTGATGAAATCGGCTACTGATGTCATGTATTGATTAGGATAACTGCTTGCTTGTATCAGATTGGTTTAACAGATATCCTGAAAGGCAATATTATAGACTATGGCGTAATAATCGTAACATCTAATCGGGACAAGTACATGGCATATATTTTTTAAAACTGCTCTAGAAATTACATCAGGGGTCATGTTAATGCTTGTAATCCATGCTAATATTTATCTATGACCTTTGCATGTTATAATAAGCACAGATGAAACTTGATATTAAACACAGTACACTATATTTTTCACCCCATAACATTTCAGAGTTCGTATTACAACTTAAAATGTAAAATTACCTCACCCACCCATTTTGCATCTAAAAACATTATGACTACGTGCTTCACTTTATTTATGTTCATTGAATACATTTTCGTCTCGTTAATTGGTGTCTAAATATATTCTAAATACATAGTTTATTCAATATTTATGTAAAATATGTGCTTAAATGTACATGCCCACTCAGTAGGCACAAACTGTTCTTTATAGGAAATAAATAAGTGTATAATTGTGTCACTATTCCACCAGTTCTAAAAATTACGAGTGCCCGCTATACAGATATATATATATTGGCATTATTATACATTTTATATCAGACGTAAATTTCCAAATTCATACCAGGGGCGATAACCGTGTTTCCTTAAAATGTTAACGGACATTACTATATATTCTCTGTATTTATTTTTTGATGTACATGTTCATACTTTATAATCTGTCGAAAACAAGTAAATTCAGGTGACGCATTTAATTAGTATAACACAATTGTAAACGGTATGAGAAGCATATCATTTGTTTAAAATGGACAAATTGATTTGGGTCGTGATCTGCCAAAATTGCGCATATCGACGCTGTATTGTTATCAGTGACGTTTCAGCCACCCAGCACACATTTGCGCCATCTGATAGGTGTTTACACAACCCCTTGCAAACAGTGTGACAGAATACCAGGATGCGCTTTGTGCGGTACATGTGTAAGTATGAAAATAATTCAAGCCGATTAAATATGTGTGAGAAATAGTTTGATTTTGGTGACTTTTATCGCATTGTCATACTTGAGCCAGAATATATATATGGTTGACATACAGACTACCTGGTATGTATCACAATTCTAACAGTTCAAAGATGTTTTCAACATACTTGATACTGTGATTTATCATCACCATACCAGGCATCATTCACTGGTGTATGACTTCTGGCAGATACCGTCAGTACATACTCAAATACACTTTATGAAGTTTATTTGCTTGCATGTACAACCACCTTTTGTTGGTACGCAATTTTTGTCTCACAACGTTAGTGGAAAGTTAAGAAATGACGGCCAGACGTTCTGGTTAGGCGGCGGCGTCGTAATAGTACACGTAGTAGGCGTAAACAATTTTGGACATACATGGACGTCCAAATCTAAAATATTAACTGATCTGTTAGTCGGATCATTACCAAACTTCCTCACAGTCATGGCGATTTACCCAGTGTCATTCGGGTGACATTCACCTTGGTGATATTGACCTTCGTGTGTGAGATACATCTCTATGTTAAACGGGTGTCCTGATGAGCTAGGTCGAGCAATTCTGTGTAGAAGGACGTGTATCACGATAGTATTGGTCTCTTTGAGAGAATCATTAACAGACAGTGTAAGCACACCATATCCAAGTACATTCAGCTGAATGTTTTTTTCTGTGTGAATATTACATGTGTTTTAACTGGCTGAACGTATCCTGTGATACACATGGTGTGATTGTATATTCGTTCCGACAGCTGGGTCAATCTTTTTATCGTGGGTAACTTAGAGCCCACAAATGTGGTAATATGAATATGTTTTCTGGGATGAAATAGTCCATATAAAGGTACGCCAGTGACAGAATAGTGTGATGTGCATCCATATCATTATGTATTACAGTGTTTCAGAGACTAAGACAACGGTGTTATCACCCTGGATAAGAGAATACATTGTGCTGTCATATGACAGTGTATCAAGGACAAATAAACAGCTATTATGTCCAGCCTAGAAATGTGATGCATGCTTTCCAAGGACCAGGGAATATAATTAGTGGCAACATAAATGTATTTCAGGGATGTGGCATGATGTATGGTCATACGAATGTATTTTATAGACAAATAATCATATATGTTGCCATACAGTGATGCTTCATAGATGAAATAACGCATTAGGCCGGCATAGCAACTTATCATGTACAACAATGCACGTTTCCTGTACCCGAGGTATGCGGCCATATGACAGTGTTTTCCAGAGAAAGCAGTACATCGTGATACCATGTGAATATGTTCCATGTACATAAGACATTGTATGGTCATGTGGAGTGTCGCTGGAACAATATATTGTGTTGTGAGGTCCCATATATGCATTTCAGAGACAAGTGGACATGATTATCGTTGATATAAACATGTTCTAGCGACAAACAAAATCATGCAATGGACAAATGAACTTACTGTATGAACCTATCGCTGTGTTACTGTATGAACCTATCCATATGAAGTCCATCCGGGACAAAGTAATGTATTGCGCCATCATATTAATGTGTTTCAGGAACTCAAAATAAGCTATGCGGCCAAGATAAGAATGTCTCTAGGACAATGGAACGCATTGTGTTGCCATATGACAATGTTTTAAAGACAAAGAAACATGTCGGCTGGTTGATATTTTTTCCAATGGACGCAGCATGATCAGTAATACGCCGTCTGAATGTATGTGTGTGTTTCACGGACCAATGGACATATTATATGGCACGTGATCGTCCTATGCATGCATGTATGCGGTCATATGAATATGCTTCAGTGATAATCTAGCTAACATATCGAGATGTCATATTAAGTCGGGGGTAAACGAGAGCTGCAATGTGTTGTATTGCCATATGCCTCAATGATAAAGAGTAAACATCACTGATAAAAGTAAATTTGTCAGTAAGTGATGCAGTACACCCACATTGCCCCAACGCCGAATTCCGTCTGTGGCCGTGACATATACATATTCATGAATATGTTACAATATAGAAGAACGGTTGACCATATATATATGTTTTTATGTCAGGACAGATGGACAGACGGACACACTAATGTCAGTATTATCTATAATGTCACAATTACTTACAAACATAGCCAGATGTGGGTGTACAATCAGTAATAATATTATAGAACCATGTACTCAGATTGAGATGAATGACATTTCGCAATTGAAACAAAGTGGGTGGGGTAATTGACATGTTTTCATTGGATTGGCGTACATTTTGACTTTTAGTCACACAATATTTATTTAAATTATTTGGAAATAATCTTCTATGTTCCGGCTAAATATAGTTAGTATATTATATCCATAACATGTACTTTATATACAAGTATAACGCTTTATTCACAAAACCAAAAGAAAATATTCATGATTTTCTGACATGTTTGTATACCTATCACATATACATGTGGCTTGCGCATTGATGTTGTGTGTATTGCATCTAGGTTGTGTGTATTGCATCTATAACTATTTGCCGTGATATTCCAGACACTTTCATACCGAAATAAGCCAAATAGCTCTCTAATAATGATAGCTACAGCCATGTATGTGTAGTTTCGAATTCAGCGAAAACTTTACAAAATAGGTCACAGAACGGCAACAAATCAAAATTTCGAGTGTCATCCGGGCTTATTGTGACATGTTGAGGTCACATATAAAGATAAGCCTGGATGATAACCATTAACACGACCTTACCCCGGATGTCATTTTACAGCTTTATTGTTACCAGTCTAAAGTTGGGCATTGTCTGTCATTGTGCTTTTACATACGTGACTGTCGAAACAAACACTCGTTATATTTCATCAGTTGTGTGTTTATGCAGGATATTATGACCAAAATATTTATGGTTTTACACTTACCGTCATGTCTGCATTGATGCAAATTAATTACATTTCCTCTGTCATCTTGTGTATATAGTGGTTGTACGTTGTTACTAGATATAAAATATACAATTGAACATCTGAGTGACGGACTAAGTGTTACATCGAGTCGCTGGAACTTTTGTATTTCTGACTTCCCGACTGTATTGTAACTGTAGTACATTTAGAATTTGTTTGGTTTACATACCGACCGCATTATGTTTCTTAAATGTTATTTATCATGTGCAATCGCAGGTACAATACAATATATAGAAACTGTGTTATAGTGTATACTGTTATGTCGTTATTTTAGGGTTTGCTTAATTTTTTGCTACATTGTTTGAACCAAGGTTTTTTTCATCTATAGACCACATACAACAAAACTGGGGTTGGTTCCATTTTTTTCAATAAGCCATATTGCCGCCATCTTGAAATTCAAAATGGCCACCATTGACATTTATATTTCGAGGTCAAAGTCATTATGTGTGGTGTTTTTGCAGCGAAAAACACATTATTATGGACAAGAAATATTGGCAGAATGAGTTCAATACATTTTGAGATACCAGCCATTTTGGTTTTCAAAATGGCCGCCATTTCAAAATTGGAAATCCAGTATTTATTTTACACTTTTGTATGTTGTGGTTATATTTTGTATTTTCCTTCTGGTTATACTCGTATTTCTTTGAACACAGTCAGCCGAGATTATTTCTAACTGGTAATGTGCTACGAGTAATCTTTATCTTCAAAATGGCCACCGCAACTAAGTGTGTTATGTACATCGCCACATCAAAGATTTGTTACACATTCTAGATTTCTGTGGCTGTAGTTATGTTCTTTCAAATGATATAATTGTGATTGGAACGTGTGTATCCGCTTGAAAATATATCTATATACAACATGTAAGACAAGAAACGAGGCAAAGCCCCGAAGGTCAGGTTTTTTCCAAGCATAGACACTTGGATAACATAAGCATACCCACTTTTTGTAGACTAGATGGCAGTGGCCTGCATGTCGCGCCTTGGGGCGAGGCATGGACACTAAAAAAAAGAGATATAGAAGACTTTATCCAAAAAACGTTAACCGGACACACGGACGTACGGACGGACGGACGGACGGACGGACGTATGCCAAAATGCCGACTATATCGCGCTTTCCGCAATTGGGCGCGACAATGATGTTAAACACCATTGTGAAGTATCAAGGTAATGGGTGAATCAGTTGCAGAGATATTGTACACAAACAAATTTTAACAAAAAAAATCAAAGTAATTTGACCTTGACATTGGGCACAGGGGCCACACGGTTGGGGGGTAGAATGAAAATGTGGATGATGATAAACACCCATGTGAAGTTTAAAGGTAAGGGGCGAAGCAGTTGCAGAGATATAGTATAACGAAAAACTTTAACCAAAAAACTTTAACCAGACGTACGTTAAAAAGTTAACGTTGAAAATGTTAATTACGTAGAAATAATAGGTCAAGGTACACCCACGGTTCGTGTAGGGTTGTATCAATGTAAACAGTGTGACAAACAAAAATGGATTATAGTGAAAACTAACGGATTTTTGGACTATTCGGAATATCAGTGATAGTGAGTAATACAAATACTTATTGACTATGTTGTTGTAATCACCAAACTGTACTATTTAGTCACTTATCACTTCACTTATCACTTCTTTTTTTTCTCAACCATACCCCACCCACCTTTTCCGATGTTAAACTGCCTGGAGGGGTGTTATTCAAATTTTTTAAAAAAGTATACTAATCAAAAAAGTTAAGGAACAACATGTAATATGATCTCTTAGCGGACAGGGTCACTAAATGAAGATAAAATATGTAATTTGATAAGTTTAAAGTTAATATTACATCAAACGAAATGAACTCTGAGGCCAGTGTGGAGATAAGTGCAGCTGATAACGAAGAGCTTGACAAAAAGCGCAAGCGTCACGAGGTTCCTAATCTGAGTGATACTAGTGATCTGAGTTTTGATATCGACACAAAACAGGAGGGAAAGGAAGACCGAGAACACCAAAGCGCCAAACCTAAAGACAAAAAAAAAAGAAAAGGACACCGAAAAGTGAACAACAGGAAACCGAAAAAATGACGGACATAAAATGTATCGAGAGAAAGTTCATTGAAAGCCAAAAAATGATACAAGCAATACACGATCAAATGACAAATATGAACAACAAAATGGACAATTTGATTTGTAAAGACGAATTAGAGACAGTGTTTAAGAAACTGTTTGACAGCAAAGTGAACGATATCGTTAATAAAGTCAAGGAGGAAGTGTACAAGTCAGTAACACATCGAATTGATATTGTAGAAGGGGAATTACACACAACGAAAATAGAAACTGACGCGCTACGCAAAAATATAAAGACATTGAATGACACCATAACGGAGAAAGATGATACAATAGCGAAATTAGAGAAACAAATCGAAAACACCAAACAGAACAACATCGAACGGGTTGACGAGCTAGAACAGTACACACGACGAAATAGCGTGAGGATAAATGGACCTGGACTGCCGATCGAGAAGGAGGGCGAGAAGGAAACAAAGGAACAAACTACCAAAATGGCAGTGCAAATATTAAATGATAAAATGGGGATGACGCTAGAAGAACGGGATATCGATATCGCGCATAGAATTGGCATTCAACGACGACAGGCGCCGAGACCGATGATAGTTAAATTTATCTCGCGAAATAACAAAATTAAGGCATTAAAGGACAAGAAAACAAAATTACGGGGTACAGGTATTTACATACAGGAAGACTTAACTCATATGAAAGCGAAGGTTCTGAAGGAGGCAAGAGAAAGCAGAGAGACAGAATCGGCATGGAGCACAGACGGTCATATATACATTAAGCTTCGTGCAAATGGCACAATTGAACGAATTAAGCCAGCAGACTGTGATGATTGGCTGTCGAGATAAACTTTGCACTTGGAATTAACTGGCTGCATTCTGAACATGCCTCTAACTTTTTTGTAGACTATAATTATATATTTGAATTACGTACGATGATCTATCATATGAAAATAATACTAGTCGCGTCTATAATAGTATAGCTGGAGGCGTATTCAGGAGCAGGTAGTGTCTGAAGTGACTACATGTACACTTGTATTATACACTACAAATTAACAAAGTTTGCGTGTTGCATAAGTTGCAGCAGAACACCATACTATATTATTGAACGCGGTACAATGATCATATTCTGTTCAAATAAACTATAAGCTATGTTTTCCCATGTACCTAATACCCGACCTGGTGAGATGACAAAGCCAGCGAACCGTACAACAATGAGCAATGCATGGGAAATGGTAACAGTAAAATGTTGCATGCGTAATCATGCATGTGTGACGTGCGTGGTGCAGTCGGTGCATATTCCTCTCATCATGCGGGTTGTGATGAACGGTATAGACGCCTGCATGTGCCAAATTACAGGACCGATCGTCAATTTCAGGTGGTAGCTTCTCGCATGCTGCGGCTCATTTATTATATTGTGTGGTGGATGGCACGGAACATATCAGAACCATATCACTGAAGCCTACATTGGACACAGTTTAGACTTGTCTGAATTAAAGCAATATATTTATGAATGTCTACCGAAATATTGTATGAAACTTTCAAATAGATATCTAGATGTTGTATGTAAAAGCACCCACCCGACGAATTTTTTGTTTCGAGTAAATAGCTAACGTGTATATACCGTATAATTGATATTCTCAAACTGTATGTCTGGTTGTGGCTGGAGAAATTGGGCTTATCGCATTCGTGACCTGTCTAGCTCCGGATTTACTAACAATATCCTGCGGCCCGAAATAAAACTATACTTATTGATCCAAGCTGTGCAAATGTTTCACTATCCGACTTGCGAGAGGTACAGACACTGATCAGACTGCGCTAGTGTGCAGGCTGATCTGGGTCTGCACTGGACGCAGCAGCCATAGGCCACTTGTTCCTCCAGTCAGAGCCACACATATACACACTGTCTAATTCAGTCTCGTCATTACGGTTGTATTGACAAAACGTACTTAGAACAGCACAATTCACTCTGGTCAAGAGGTCTATCGAAAGTTGTTTCCCCGAATATAATCACGTAGTTCTCCGTATGGCCTCATTGACTGACAGATACAGATGCTGACGTATGTGTTTGTTATATGATATTTCTCCCACATGATTTTGTTGTGTGCTAGTTATATGGTAATTCTCCCACATGATTTTGTATCATTATATATACATATGATAATTAATACCATTTTATACACTGATATACAAAGTGAATAGTAATAACATATTGCAGAAATAGCAACTGGGTGTACTACATGGATATGTCGGAAGGGTCCGGAAATATTTTTTTATTCATTTAGTAATTGCACATACTTGTATGACGGTTTTGTAACAAGAGTGGTCCATTACATGTACATGTCATATCCTATATGTATGCTTTTACATTAGATCTATATGCCCTCATACATTTTCGCAGGTGGTCTCTTTTCGATTATGAGGGTGGAAAAAGACGTACATGTTTATGTATGCACACATCCGGCAACCCATACCAGGCTCCCATCTCGATCATACATGTACATAGAAGGTGGAAAATTGTCTGGAAAAAGGCTGAACAATTGCAAATCAATGGCGTAAGCTGAAAGGATATATACACACTATATACATGTATTATACTTGATGTTATGCTAATACTACAACCTGAATGTCTGACGAATGTTATAAGTATATTTTAATTAATGAGTTATTCTCGTTTCCCAAATTAAATACTATATGTGGCCCGCCACGAAATGGGTGGGGGTGGGGGCTTGATGAGTGGTTTTGATCGGTGTGGTGAGGGGTCAAAATATTTCGTTAGATACATCAACAGTTTTTCATTAACTCAATAGCGAACAGCGTAGGTTCTGATCGAGCGGCGCGAATGCGCATGCTAATCTGGGGCTACGCTGGCCGCGGAATTCAACAATTTTTTATCGTGGCGCGACACATATGTACAGATCTGTTTAAGTATCTCATGTATAAAACTTATAGTTTAATTATGTGAATAATATGGCAGCAAAATCGTTTCATGAGCATACTTTCGTCTGTGTTTGGGCCGCCGGCTGAGGAAAGGAAGCGTACAACATTTTCAACAATTGTGTATCATGATCATCTTGCACAGTATGGTTATGGTCTAATAGTTTTACTGACGACATCAAGATTATTTTCAGTGACATAATGGCGAACAACATAGGCCCTGATCAGACTGCGCATATGCACAAACTGGTCTGGGGCTACGCTGGTCGCACACGTCGTAGGGTGCGTTTTTCTCAGTAGGTGGCCCATATACACGTTGTGCAGCCGATTTGAGATTATGTTATGATATCACTGACTGCTATGCTAATTCAAAATTAGTTCTGTTATAGAGGAAGCAGACATACACACTACTGTAAATTGTAACGTGCGAATATACATGGGCCGCCGGGTGACAAAATTGACCTTATTTTAGCGATAATTATTAAATTATTTTGCACATTTAGGCTATGCAGTGAGAATATAATTAAATTACCAGAATATAATCATGATGTTAACGGCAGGTAGTATGAGCTCTCAACTGATGTAATGGCGATCAAGGTCAATACAAACCGTCAATACTCGGGCTATAAATTACAGCCCATTACATTATGCAGCATCATATTTACATGAATGTATGCAATCGCGCACACAAGCATACATATATGTACATTCTGTTTTATATTCCTATTTTCCGAAACGAATTTTATTCCGATTATCCTGCTAAATACTCGCAATGATTGGTAGAATGATTGATTGTATTTTACGTCAGTATAACAACAATGGCATATGCGGGTGTGACTGGAGAAATCGGGCTTATGGGGTTTGCGAACAGTGTAAATCCAGATCAGCCTGTGCATCCGCACAGTTTGATCAGGATCTGCACAGTTCGCTATTCCATCAATGAAACACTAATCATGCTTCTAACAAACTATGCAGATCGTTATCAGGCTATATGTATGTGCTACTTGATCAGGAGCTACACTTGTCATAAATATCATGAGCCCGATTTCTCCAGTCACAGCCACATACATGTATATAAAGCGGACTACCCGTTCAGTACTGAAACACAGAGTCACGGTCCGATGCAACACACATTACAACACTGGATCACTTATCCCCAGGTACGAATCCCAGTACAGTGATATTCTCCGTTAAGATATGGATTCATCATTAAGACCCCACGCATAGCCTCTCATCCTCCCGGAATACGAGTAATAAGTATATTTACCTTGAAAGGCATCCTCATGTTCAGCGTCAGAGACAATCGTGTCCATTGCTTCTTGACCCCGCCCGTCACATTCCACAGCATGTGTGGTACAATCTCATGGTCCGCCATAGTCAGTACAGACAGGTACGACTTTGATCCAGACACGATGTACCAGAAACTGACACACGACGTAGACTGGGCCAGTCTTGGAGATGTCATGTTGAATTCACCGTCATGGAGAGGGTTATACAGAGCGTAGTGGGCATCTACAGACCCTACAATATAAATATTAATTAAACTCTAACTGAAGAAATGGGGCTTTATAGTTTAGGTATGTGTGACCGGTTCAGCTCGATTCCTGCGCACTCACTACCGTAGCCTTATATGAATCAGTATTTATTGTTAAATGCATGATGATTGTGTCTCTGCCGACTGGCGAACAGTGAAGAGCCTGTCCAGACTGCGCAGATTATTAGCCACGGACATGGTTATACAGAGCATAGTGTGCAACTCCAGACCCTACAATATAGTAATGATAGACATAGAGAATTCCAGCCTTGTTAATGTCGGTCTGTCGTCAGGTTAGTTGCAGCCTGTAACTCTGTGACCCTCCCGTACCGTACGGGAGGGTCACAGAGTTACAGGCTGCAACTATTATCAGGCTTATCAGACGACGATCGGAAACGCTAGGAATTCCGATACATGTAAATCGAGAAGTTTGTCGGGTTGACGTCACGTTTTTTTCGTTTACACTTGCTACCAACGTATATTACTTGATACTCGCCTGAGGAGGTATGTCCACCTGGCAGTGCATCTTTCCCGAAAAATGCCCCTTTATATGGCCCATTTTGGACGGTCCAGTGCTGTGGTATGGTGTATCCACATTTATCTCCCCCGCTGAAGTCACAGCTACCTGTATTCTGGGCGTGACAGACTGACGTCACCGGAACTGGAATTTACATATGAGACACACCATGTGATATTGTACCTAAGAACAACTGCGACATCTCATGAAAACTATTTACATAATTTACAATATTTTCCGTAAATGACGTCGAAGTTTGCTATGGACATTTCTCAACTTTCGACATTATTTACGGAAGATGTCACCACAGTTTCTGTAAATAGTTTTCATGATAAGATCGCACATGTTTTTAGGTACAAAATCACATGCGCTGTCTCATGTGTGTCTGTGACTGGAGAAATGGGGACTACTAGTATGTAGGTTTGGCACACGTGTATATCCAGATCAGCTTGTGCATCCGCACAGTCTGATCAGGATCTGCCTTGTTTGCCATTCCACACCCGTCATGCTTCTATATATAAGAAGGAATATAGATTGTTATCAGGCTACATGATTGCATTACTGGATATGGCGCTACACTGGTCCCAACTCCCATAAACCCCATTTCTCAAGTCACAGCCACATTTATGCATATTTCTTGGCGGCAACAGCAACTGCTACCCTGGTTAAACATTCGTCTTTCTAATATTTGATTGCATATGGCAACCCAGGAGAGCCCAGTTTGATAAGCTATTACTCGAACTTCTCTTGGATTATTATCTAACGTGACGAGCTTTTCAACGGCCGAGGTAACAATGGCACATATGTTCACTTCCAGTAAGCAAATCTGGCAGATGTATATGTCCCTCATCAGTGAAACAATCTTTTCTCAGATACATTTCCGCAGCGTTTTATTGCCATAGCAATTGTCGCTGCCACCGATTGTTTTAACTATGCAACCCGATACTCGATCACACATGTTTAACCAGTGTACATTGTACATGTATCAGGGGCCGTTTCACTAAACTTCGTAAGACTAAAATGTTCGTAAGTCAAACATTATGATAGTCTGCAACTTTCGATGTTTTCTTGCAAACAATTGTTGGATTTACATTTATTGAGCATTGCAGCATATCCTCGATATGCAGCCTATGCTCGATAAAACTAAATCCATCAATTGAAATTTTCAGACGATCCTAAATTTGCATTTACGAACAGTTTAGTCGTACGCAGTTTAGTGAAACGGCCCCAGGTGTTGTTGCCACCTGCTGTTTTAGTCACAACCTAAGTTAGTTGCGAACAGTAACTCTTGAAATCTACTCCAGTACCGGACGGTACGGGAGTAGATTGCAAGAGTTACTGTTAATATGATATTTAAAACCAGAACAATCGTGTTTCTAGCATCTGGCTGCATACGGTAAACCCGGATAGCCGTTGTCGTTGACATTGGTTGTTTTAGCCATAGGTACAACTACATCTAAAGTGTGCCATGTTGATTTTCTGTATCCGAGATGGCGTTAGCGGAATTGTCGCATGTACCAGCACAAGAAAGAAGCAGTTAAAATGCGCCAAAATCCCGTATAACCCTTGATAATATCACAGGTAAACTGATTGACAAACAGCTTCTAACACACGCTTTATGTCATCGGACACTATTTGCACATGGTTTGTGTCAAATGACATTATGCACATGTTTTATCTCATTTGACACTGTATACACATTTGTATGTCATCGGACACGATATGCACTTGTTTAATATGTAAGCTTACACTATATGCATATGTGTTATGTCATATGAAACTATATACACAAGTTTATGTCATATGAGACTACATGCACATGTTTATGTCATCTGACACTATATGCACATGTTTATGTCATCTGACACTACATGCACAGGTTATATGTCATCTGAAATTATATGCACATGTTCTATGTCATCTGCAATTATATGCACATGTGTTATGTCATCTGACATTATATGCACATGTGTTATGTCATTTGACACTATATGCACATGTTTATGTCATATGACACTACATGCACATGTTTAATCTCATCTGACACTGTATGCACCTGTTCTATGTCATCTGACAGCATATGCGCATGTGTTATGTAATCTGATACGTTTTATGTCATATGACACTATATGTACATGGTTTATGTCATCTGGCACTATATGCACCTCTTTTATGTCATCTGACACTATATGAACCTATTATTGTTTTGTCATCTGACACTATACACACATGTTTTATGTCATCTAACATTATATGCACATGTATTACGTAATCTGACACTATATGCACACGTTTTTATGACATCTGACACTATATGCACCTGTTGTCTTTGTCATCTGACACTATATACACATGTTATATGTCATATGACATTATATGCACATGTGTTACGTCATCTGACACTATATGCACACGTTTTTATGGCATCTGACACTATATACACATGCTTTATATCATATGACACTAATTGTACATGTTTTGTGTCATGTGCCACTATATGCTCCTGTTTATGTCATCTAACAATATATACACCTGTTTTATGTCATCTAACAATATATACACATGTTTTTTGTCATCTGGCACTATATGCACATGTTTAATGTCATCTGACACTATATACACCTGTTTTATGTGATCTGACACTATACACCTATTTTATGTCGCCTGACGCTATATGCACCTGTGTTATGTCATCTGAGGCTGTATGCACCTGTTTATGTCATCTGACACTAGATGTACCTGTTTTAAGTCATCTGACACTACATGCACATGTTGTATGTCATCTGACACTATATGCACCTGTTTTATGTCATCTGACACTAGATGTACCTGTTTTATGTCATTTGACACTACATGCACATGTTGTATGTCATCTGACACTATATGCACCTGTTTTATGTCATCTGGCACTATATGCACCTGTTTTATGTCATATGACACTATGTGCACCTGTTTTATGTCATCTGGCACTATATGCACATGTTTTATGTCATCTAACACTATATGCACCTGTGTTATGTCATCTGACACTGTATGCACCTGTTTATGTAATCTGGCACTAGATGTACCTGTGTTATGTCATCTTACATTGCATGCGCATGTTTTACGTCACATGACACTACATGCACATGTTGTATGCCATCTGACACTACATGCACCTGTTTTATGTCATCTGACACTATATGTACCTGTTTTATGTCATCTGACACTGTATGCACCTGTTTATTGTATCTGCCACTAGATATACCTGTTTTATGTCATGTGACATTGTATGCGCATGTTTTATGTCACATGACACTACATGCACATGGTGTATGCCATCTGACACAACATGCACCTGTTGTATGTCATCTGACACGATATGCACCTGTTTTATATCATATGACACTATATGCACATGTTTAATGTTATCTGACACTGTATGCACCTGTTTATGTCATATGACACTAGATGTACCTGTTTTATGTCATCTGGCATTGTATGTGCGCTATATACACCTATTTTATGTCACCTGACACTATATGAACATGTTTTATATCATCTGACACTATATGCACCTGTTTTATGTCATCCGGCACTATATGCACCTGTTTTATGTCATCTGACACGATATGGACATGTTTAATGTCATCCGAAACTATGTTCACCTGTTTGATGTGATCTGTCACTATATACACCTATTTTATGTCACCTGACACTATATGCACATGTTTTATATCATATGACACTGTATGCACCTGTTTATGTCATATGACACTAGATGTACCTGTTTTATGTCATCTGGCATTGTATGTGCATGCTTTACGTCACATGACACTACATGCACATGTTGTATGTCATCTGACACTATATGCACCTGTTTTATGTCATCTGACACTATATTCACCTGTTTTATGTCATATGACACTATATGCACCTGTTTTATGTCGTCTGGCACTACGTGCACCTGTTTTATGTCATCTGACACTATATGCACCTGTTTTATGTCATCTGAGACTGTATGCACCTGTTTATGTAATCTGGCACTAGATGTACCTGTTTTATGTCATCTGACATTGTATGCTCATGTTTTACGTCACATGACACTACATGCACATGTTGTATGTCATCTGACACTATATGCACCTGTTTTATGTCATATGACACTATATGTACCTGTTTTATGACACCTGACACTATATGCACATGTTTAATGTTATCTGACACTATATGCACCTGTTTTATGTGATCTGACACTATACAAACCTATTGTATGTCACCTGACACTATATGCACATGTTTTATATCATCTGACACTATATGCACCTGTTTTATGTGATCTGACACTATATGCACCTGTTTCATGTCATCTGACACTATTTACACCTATTTCATGTCACTGACACTATATGCACATGTTTTATATCATCTGACACTATATGCACCTATTTTATGTCATCTGACACCGTATGCACCTGTTTATGTCATCTGGCACTAGATGTACCTATTTTATGTCATCTGACACTATATGCACATGTTTTATATCATCTGACACTATATGCACCTGTTTTATGTCATCTGGCACTATATGTACCTGTTTTATGTCATATGACACTATATGCGCCTTTTTTATGTCATCTGGCACTATATGCACCTGTTTTATGTCAGATGACACTATATGTACCTGTTTTATGTCATCTGGCACTATATGCACCTGATTTAAGTCATCTGACACTATACGCACATGTTTAATGTCATCTCAAACTATATGCACCTGTTTTAAGTGGTGATCTGACACTATATACACCTATTTGATGTCACCTGACACTATATGCACATGTTTTATATCATCTGACACTATATGCACATGTTTTATATCATCTGACACTATATGCACATGTTTTATGTCATCTGACACTGTATGCACCTGTTTTACGTCACATGACACTACATGCACATGTTGTATGTCATCTGACACTATATGCACCTGTTTTATGTCATCTGGCACTATATGCACCTGTTTTATGTCATCTGACACTGTATGAACCTGTTTTATGTCATCTGATACTGTGTGCACCTGTTCTAATCTGGCACTAGATGTACCTGTTTTACGTAATCTGACATTGTATGCGCATGTTTTACGTCACATGACACTACATGCACATGTTGTATGTCATCTGACACTACATGCACCTGTTTTATGTCATGTGACATTATATGCACCTGCTTTATGTCATGTGACATTATATGCACATATTTAACATTATCTGACACTATATGCACCTGTTTTATGTGATCTGACACTATATACACCTATTTTATGTCACCTGACACTATATGCACATATTTTATATCATCTGACACTATATTCACCTGTTTTATGTCATCTGGCACTATATGCACCTGTTTTATGTCATCTGACACTATATGCACATGTTTAATGCCATCTGACAATATATGCACCTGTTTTATGTGATCTGACACTATATACACCTATTTTATGTCACCTGACACAATAAGCACATGTTTTATGTCATCTGACACTGTATGCACATGTTTATGTCATCTGGCACTAGATGTACCTATTGTATGTCACCTGACACTATATGCACATGTTTTATATCATCTGACACTATATGCACCTGTTTTATGTAATCTGACACTATGTGCACCTGTTGTATGTTATATGGCACTATATGTACCTGTTTTATGTCATCTAACACTGTATGCACCTGTTTATGTAATCTGGCACTAGATGTACCTGTTTTATGTCATCTGACACTATATACTCCTGTTTTATGTCATATGACACTATATGCACATATTTAATGTTATCTGACACTATATGCACATATGTTATGTCACCTGACACTATATGCACATGATTGATATCATCTGACACTATATGCACCTATTTTATGTCATCTGGCACTATATGCAACCTGTTTTTGTGTCATCTGACACTATACGCACATGTTTAATGTCATCTGACACTATATACACCTGTTTTATGTGATCTGACACTATATACACCTATATCATGTAACACTATATGCACCTGTTTTATGTCATCTGACACTGTATGCACCTGTTTATGTCATCTGGCACTAGATGTACCTATTTTATGTGAGCTGACACTATATGCACATGTTTTATATCAGCTGACACTATATGCACCTGTTTTATGTGATCTGACACTGTCTGCGCATGTTTTACGTCAAATGACACTACATGCACATGTTGTATGTCATCGGACACTATATGCACCTGTGTTATGTCATCTGACACAATATGCAAATGTTTAATGTTATCTGACACTATATGCACCTGTTTTATGTGATCTGACATTATATACACCTATTTTATGTCACCTGACACTATATGCACATGTTTTATATCAGCTGACACTATATGCACCTGTTTTATGTGATCTGATACTGTCTGCGCATGTTTTACGTCAAATGACACTACATGCACATGTTGTATGTCATCGGACACTATATGCACCTGTGTTATGTCATCTGACACTATATGCAAATGTTTAATGTTATCTGACACTATATGCACCTGTTTTATGTGATCTGACATTATATACACCTATTTTATGTCACCTGACACTATATGCACATGTTTTATATCATCTGACACTATATGCACATGTTTTATGTCATCCGGCACTATATGCACCTGTTTTATGTCATCTGACACTATATGCACATGTTTAATGTAATCTGAAACTATATGCATCTGTTTTATGTGATCTGACACTATATACACCTATTTTATGTCACCTGACACTATATGCACATGTTTTATATCATCTGACACTATATGCACCTGTGTTAAGTCATCTGAAACTGTATGCACCTGTTTAAGCCATCTGGCACTATATGCGCCTGTTTTATGTCATCTGACATTGTATGAGCATGTGTTATGTCACATGACACTACATGCACAGGTTGTATGTCATCTGACACTATATGCACCTGTTTATGTCATATTGCACTATATGTACATATTTTATTTATGTCAACTTACACTATATGCACCTGTTGTATGCCATCTGACACTATATGCACCTGTTTTATGTCATTTGACACTATATGTACATATTTTATGTAATTTTACACTATATGCACCTGTTTTATGTCAGTTGACACTATATGTACATATTTTATGTCATCTGGCACTATATACACATGTTTTATATCATTATATCATCTGACATTATATGCACATGTTTTATGTCATCTGACACTATATACACATGTTTTATATAATGTGACATTATATGCACATGTTTTATATCATCAGACACTATATGCACCTGTTGTATGTCATCTGACACTATATACACATGTTTTATATCATCTGACATTATATGCACATGTTTTATGTCATCAGACACTATATGCACCTGTTGTATATCATTTGACATTATATGCACATGTTTTATGTCATCAGACACTATATACACATGTTTTATATCATCTGACATTATATGCACATGTGTTATGTCATCAGACACTATATGCACATGTTTTATGTCATCTGACACTATATACACACGTTTTTCTCAAGTGGTACTATATACACGTGTGTTATGCCATCTGACACTATATGCACATGTTGTATGGCATCCGAAAATATTGATATTAGTATGGATTGGCCATTATTGGAATTAGTCTCACAAACGGAAACCATCACATAACCTGTGTCAGTTACTTTGGAATGAAATGGAGGCCATATTGGATTATGGAAAATTCTGAAAGGTGACAGGGTGCCATCCGTCGGATTGCAATACTATAGGTCATGTAGATGATAAATCACCAACAATCCATTGTATATCCGGGTCCGATTGTAGTGCGGTAAAACACATATGAGGGTCTGACTGGAGAAATGGGGCTGATCAGGATATGCACTATTCGCCATTCCATCAATAGAACACCTATCATGCTTCTAACAAGAAATACAGGTAATTATAAGACTACAGGAGTGTGCTATTTGATCAGGGGTCAGAAATCCCATAAGCCCCATTTCTCAAGAAACAGCCACATTATAACTAAGCATTACTTACCCACGTTAATCAGTATCACCAGAATCCACCGGAGATATCCGGCACCCCTGTGGTGTTGCCCCATCGCCGATAGATGTAGAATAACAGAGGCGCTGTAACGACTTGTATAACACTTTCTGTATAATTATGTCTTCCGTGATGATACGATATGTTAGATGAGCAGAAAGATACTGAGTTGTATACTAACTGGCAAAAGGACCATACTATAGAGGATCTTGCATGAGGGACGCTTAAGGTTTCTTAAGAAAGCAGTCAACGCGTATAATAACTACAAACAAATCAAAACAAAACAAACAGAGCATAATTATTTCATGTATGTGAGAAATTATTTAATACGGTAATTATTAAAGGACATCACTTGTCTCGTAGGACAGGGAGATATGACATGTTTCTTATGAAATCAGTCAACGAGTAGTATATATATAGAATATGGGGCTCCTGCAATATAATCTCAGTTTTAGCTTTCTCAGACCCTGTTTATATATAATTATACGCGTTTGTACAAAACTACTATATAGTTTTGTACTTTTGTATAAAGTAGAAGACATAATGTTACAACTGCGATATAAATCATTTGTCGGCGAGCTTGAGCACTGAGCTCAAGATTTTTTCTAGGACTTTTAGGTAAAAATTTATATTTTTTTACAAAAACTGCATTTTCACTTGATTCGTTCCAATTTGGCTGGAGAACCCCTTAATACCATATATATTACTGATCCCTAGCTCAGCCTATACGCAAACAGTATATATGGTGTCAGGCAATTCTAGCTCAGACAAGCCGATTGTGACCCTTTAATAAACGAATTGTATAAAACAGCATATAGATCTGGGTTGTATGTAAACATAACATACTTTAACCTTTGTATCACAGCGGTATGACATTATCTGGGCCTGCATGATAATGGCCAATTTACACACTTGTAACTATCTGCTTTGGTTCCCGTGTTATTGATAGTCCTAATAGGAAGCCGGGAACCTGAAGGGACAACCGTGTCCTCTACGTCACAGCTGATAATGCATTATCAGTTTATTTATTTATACTGTGAAACATACTTTCACATAATCTCTAACAGTTGTTGTTGTTGGTTTTTTTAAGGATCCCCGCGCTTATTTGTATTCTCTAAATTAATCCACTTTTCGTTGAAACTTTTAATTGACTATTATAGCAATATAATTAAGCCAATCTATATGCTATAAACCCCACAATAGTCATTCCACCTACTATAAATATAATTTATCTATCCTTTTGACTCTGTGAAGGTGTGTAAAAATCACTCAATACCGGCTCTCCTCCGAACGACTGTAATTGTTGTGCACCTGTCACCGGTGCCGTAACAGCATTATACTCCCTAATAGCTTCATCTACATCCTCAAACGTCTTAGCAGCGTGATTCTGCTTTCTAATTTCATTATTAATCCAATCTAATCTCTCTGTTCTTTTTTCTGCCCACTGTGCCTGTGCCTTTTGTAATTGCTCTACGGCATTATCATGCATTTTGCGTTCTTGAATCGCAGAATTATTCCCCAATGAACTGAATAAGAAATTACTCCCTGTAAACGCCAATGCGTTAACCAAAGCACCGCCAACCATCATAGCTATTCCCGACATTTTGTTTTATATAATAATTGTATTACTTCAAAATATTATCAGGAATTATACCTTGTTTAACAAGCATATCTCTCGTAGCAATAGCAAGTCCAGTATCCAACATTAACATAGCCATATTATAACCATCAAGTTGCAGTTTTGGCACCGCCTGTCTTATAATTTTATTCATTATCTGCGCATATCCGATTTCAAGCGCCGTTATTACAGCAGCATGATATGCAAGATTTCGTATTATCTTTCCATCTGTATTAATTGTCGTCATCTTTTTTTATTTTACTTAATAATAAATTTAATTTAATTTAATTAATTGTTTACTCCATAAGATGAGGATTGTGTTTTATATCACCGACACTAGGCATTTCAGGTTCTTTTGTTTCAATGTTATTTCGATTGAACAATTTACAGCCAAACACAAACCCACCAACTAAACTCATTCCCGCTATAAAATATAATATATTCGAGGTTTTATAGACTTTCACTATAACTGGTTCTTCAGGTGGTATGTCTACTTTTTTCTTATGTACCATATGTAATAGACTTTCTTGTTTGGCTTTCCTAGCAGCAGCACCCTTTTTACCAGCTTAAACCCTCTTTGGATTCTTTGCTGTTACATTTTTAATCTCCTCTTTTCGTTCTGGAATTTCTTCATCAGGAATCTGTTGTGTGTTCTCCGTTTCCATTATCTTTATTTGTATCATTTATATTTTTAAATTGACAATATTTAAATGTTGTTATCGCTGCAGTAATAGGTGCCAGAAATGCTCCAAACCTAAAATACAACTCACAACAAGTACTAGTCAAGGCATGGTCAACAAATGGATCCCCTTCTAAATCAGCTACGAGTTTATCATGATTTCCTGCTGGTATAGGCAAGATATTACCTGCAGCTAGAGCATACATATTCAAAATAGTATTACCAAGAGTTTTTGTCATTGAAGCACCTAATCTACTTTCATATCTATTATACAATTTTAATATTTGTTCATTTGACAACTCTTCTAGTTGTGAAATAGTTATATCTTTACCCAAATATTGGACAGATTTCCCACCTGAACTAATCGAAGATAACCGTTGTTTTAAGTGATCATTATTTACCTCACCTACAGCACTATCATTGGATACTTTATCATCACTTAGTTGTTCTATAAGTTCCTCACAATTCATTTTTATTTTGCATAATATAAATTTCAATTTAAAATAAACCCAAGCCGATCCAAATATAATAATCAATAATTGTATGAATATCAATATCTCAAACAGTTTACATATTCATACAATTATTTAAGTTAAATTTGCTTAGAACAACTCAACAATGTTAAGCAATACCTATTTGCTGAACAATTCTTAACATTGTTATCTATGAATTGCTAAGCTAAATCAAGTTAAATCAAGTTTAAATCAAGTTAAATAAGTAAAATAAGAAATATTAAGTAATACTAAGTAATACTAAGCATTAATTAAACAACTTATAACCAGTAGGTTGATCAGTTCTAATAAGCAACTTAGAATGTTTTGTTTTCGATAACTCTTTTCTTATTTTGCTTCTTTCCTCTAGTGTCGAAATAACATCATTTTCTCTCAAACAGTCCTCAAAACTATCTCTGTCTTTCGTATAAAACATACACAGCCATTTTGTCTGTTCTCTTAAGTCTTTTAATACTGAATTATATCTCTGTGATATAACCCAAACGCTTTGCTCTGCATGTCGTCCAGAGAATGCGAGCTGTGACAACATATCCTTTTTCTTTGTTAATTGCTTTGTAGCTGAACAGTCATCAATGATATATAATGTTGGGCTTCCAGCATATTTATTAAAAAATAATCTTAGCAGATCTTGCAGCTTCTCTTTGCCGTTTTTGTCAATTGGATTTACAATCGTTATATTTGTATCAACTGGATTTCGAACATCTCTAATCCAGCTTCTGTTCTGATGCGCTTTGTTCCATTTTACAGTTGGACAAAGTATAATTATATTATTGAAAAAACCTTTATAACCTCCTTGTTGTTGTGAAAGCTCTAATAAGACTAAAACAAATTCTGTTTTTCCACATCCTGTTTGACCACAAACAATTGCACTATGTGCATACTTTGGTAAATCAATACTACGCCGATACACATCTTCCATTTTCTATATTTAATTGCGCATCTTGAATTATAAATAAATATATATTTATTACACCTGCAGCTTCAGCTTCTTTAGTAATCTGAATTGTAATACCTTCACTCGCATTTTCTATTCTCCGCCCATTCCCATGTAAACTATTATCATCTGTTGTTCTTAAGTCAGGCCAGAGTGCATATTGTTTTGTAAGATATTTTCCAATTGTCACACTGGCCACATGAAATTCTTTACTGACAACATTCACTATCGGATCATTAATATCTCCGCCGGCAAAGTGTTTGCGTATTTCATCCCAAATATTATATGCTTTCATCCCTTGACTGTATAGTTGATTAGGCACACCCTCAATTGTTACTTCAACATTATTGATTTTTGGATTATAGAATTTTTCACTTTTGATTGCTCTTCAAATACCATTAAAATTCCGTTCATGGACCTAGCAGGGGTATTCAAATTTATATTCCATATAGAATCACTTTTATTTTTAGGTATCCTTCGATGCCTAAGAATTCTATCATACAAACTTGACATTTGTCCCATATATTGATTTTTTACCATTGTTGCTAAATTAGGCTCTGTGACCATATCAAATTCTAAACTTATATTATTAATTTCATAATTAGCAGCTAAATCACCTGTGGCTATTATTACCCTTGAATAATCATTAAATGTAAGTTCATATTCGAGTCTATCACTCAAACCAGATTGATAATAAGGCATATGGGCTTCAAGAAGTTCAAAATATAATGGTATATAAAATCGATTACCAAACTATCTGCAATAGCTTTATCTTCAGCGTTTCCAGAACTAGCATTTGCTGCTCCAGTTCTTAATTTTGTTACATTTGAACCTGCACTAGTATCTATACCTTGATAAACCATATTATTTCGCTCTGGAGGTGTTTTCCATAGGTCACGATAGATATAATACACATCTGAATCATCGATTGATAAAATGTCATTACCAGATATTTTAATAGTTGTTTTCTTGACGATTGCACGACCAAGATTTTGAACCACTCGGCGATTGTCATCAGTGGAGGTTAATGCAATTGTAAAAGCTAAACGAACTGTTCCAGGTACGATTAAATCATTTGGGCCTAAATTTGGGAATCGCACTAAAAGCTGTTGGTTTTGATCAATTGTAGATGGATTATTTGTTATTGTAACTGATTGTCTAATTCCTTTTACACCGAGAGGCTCTCTTAAATGTATGTAGGGATTAAGTTTTCTTCCGTATGTTGTCATTATTCTTTTCAATTTTAATTTTATTTAAATTACATACTTTAAAATAAAATAATAAATAATGGCTGAAGGTGGAGAAGGAGATTTTATGCATTATGATAATGAGACGTATGACCCTGATGGTCATGAATAAACACAACTGATACCCCCCGATGTTCCAATGACATTACCTGATTTTCAAACGGAAAAACTAACTCCAGAGAATGATCGTCCTCTACGAGTAAAAACTTTAGAGCTTTTTAAAACTCTATTCCAAAAGGAGTTTAAAGTAACAGATCAGGAGTTTCAGTTAATAATTCCAGACCGACACACAGAAAACAAAACACTGTTCTGGAAGGATCACCGCATTAGTAAAAAGGGGGACCCTAATATCTTAATAAGAACTTTTAAAGGTAAAGGAACAGCTGAATTAAAACGGTTATTGAATCTACAAGAGGTCCACTTGGCTCCAGAAGCTGTTAATAAAATACAAACTATAGAAAACGAACTACCAAATGTTGAAAACATAGAAATGACTGAATTACCAAGTACAGTTGATGAAACATAAACACATGTAAAATAAATTATTGTTACCCTATCAAAAGATACATCAACTACAATTACACATGATTTTGAAACTTTGCCATTAAGAGAACTTAAAGGCTTAAACAAAGCACTGCAACAATCAAGAGGTTCACTAACAAACAACCTTGCCAAGCTAAATGAATTGGATAAAAATAAAGATGTTGCAGTGTTAAAGCTGGCAGCTGCAACTACATTTGATTCAGACAGTCCAGATGCACAACGTATCGAAAGAGAAATTGCTGATATTGTATCTGAGCGTGAAGCACGTCTTGAAGCGATTTCAGTGGATAGGGAAGCCTTAAGAACTCAAGTTTCCAGAATAAAAGAGACCATTGATAGAATATTACACGAAGATACCACTTTAAGAGAACGGCTCAAAACCCTCTTCAAAGAACTGGGGGTAACTATTGTTTCAGTTTTGACAGCTATAGGGTTTATAATCTCTACTTTAATTTTAAGCATTACTGGAGGTGCAAGTGGTGGTGCAGCCGCTCTCAAACAATCAGGAAAAGGTGGAGCTAAATAATGGATAAAGAAACAATTAAAACATCTGAGTTCATTACTGGGTATATTAGCAGGAAAGGCTGTAGATGCATTACCAGGGATAATCGGTTCTATAGTAGCCTGGGTGTTGAATGCAGCAGGAAAGGCTGTTGGATGGCTAGACAATAATGTATGGGTTTTGATTATTACAGTTGCTGGGCTTCTTTATATGGCTGCTAAGGATTATATTTTATCTCGAAAGTAAAATAATAGCAGTCCTAACCCAACTGCAATACTACCAGTGACTAGTGCAGTTTTATAATTTTCATGTTTGACTGCTTCTATTTGTTCAGGTATTGCGACTGCTGGTTTACCATTTAAAGGTTTAACATTCAAAGGTTTAACACTCAAAGGTTTAACATCCAAAAGTTTAACAATACTTGTTCTGGTGTTTGTACAGGCGGTGGAACTGGTAGGCTATTTACATCACCATTAAACCCCACAGTTTGATCACCAGTCGCAATTACAATTAAATTATTGTAATTTTGAATACTTCCTATCTGTAAATCCATGTTGCTTGGAGCCATGTACAGACCAATCCCATATGCAAAGTCAACTTTTGACCTTGCATATTTTAGTATATTTTGATAGTTTGAAATTATTGTGAGCAAGTCTACAGCTCTATTAATTGCATCATTAACATTGGCTAAATATTGTTTTTTCGCATCAAATGGAGTCCCAGTACCAATAATGGAAGTTCTTGTTTGAGATTGAGCTCCAAGAATTGACCACACATAAACTCTAATACTATCATTTAATCGTTCCATCCCTGCTTGAGTGAGCCCAATTGAATTATCTAGAACAAAAACTAGGTCCAAAGCATTAGTCAATAATCAACATGGTGAGTAAAAGAATCGTGTACATCAAAAAACAAATGGTGATAACTTACCTCCATGGCTCAATCTATAACCCCCTGAAGGCCTCATAAACATTGTAAAACCGCCAAGATTATGATTCACATGGTCTATTTTTTGTCTGAAATCCTTATTTGGATTAATACCAAATTCAGTGCATATTCTATGGTAAGTTGAAAGGTCAAAATTATTATCATACCAACAATAGCTGTGATCATCTGGTAGAGGAACTTTCATTTGAGCTAAGATTCGAAGTGTTTGATACATAATATGAAATTCATATAAGGATTTCAAAAACGGATCATTTGTAATTGTTAAATGCTGGTTATACGAAACACCATACCCACAAGTAGCACACCATATTGCAAAGTTAAATTGATTCTGATACCACCCCATTGGATTATTCATCCAATTGTGATATGCTTTGTTGTTGTTTGAGACATTACCAGTTATTGAGGGGTTGGGATACCCTGCTAGAGCATTTGACTATGTAGCTTTGAAACTTTTATCTTTTGTAACATAAACATCAACATTGTAAAACATTGGAACCGTTTTCAAAGCATATATATGGTTGACATTGTAGTTTGCATTCTTATTAAATTTGAATGCCATTGTTTTTAATATAAAAATATTTTTATATTAAAAAAAATGTATATAACTTTAACTGACATTACAAAACCAATTCCATTACAAGAATATATTAATAATACAGATTCTAAGCGAGAAATTGGTTTGAAAAGTCTTACATACTGGGTTGGTTGGTACAATATTTTGCAGGATGAAACATACGAGTGGTCTACTGTTAGAGCTAGACCAACTGCAGTGACAATTCCCGCTGGATTATATTCATTTGATAGATTAAGCAATGTATTAAGTAATGCCGCTTTGTCACTTAGTGTAAATAAATCTAATGGGAAATGTACTTTTACAGTTGCAACCGGACACGAGGTTAATATTCCTGAAAATATACTTAAATTATTAGGTTTTGACATATATCCACACAAGTTGGATAGTGGTACTTATACAAGCGTCAATCCAGTTGATTTTGCTACCAAATCTGTTTATATATATCTGAATCAAGTCAGTTCATCTCACAATCTATTAGATGGAAATATAAGTAACATTATTTGTACTGTATCCATCAGCAAAACTACGTTTGGGGAATCGGATACAATATCATTTCAATCTCCGGAATATAGAAAATTACAAAGTGGTATCATAGACGAGTTTGGAATTGAAGTCAGAGACAATAGTAATAATTTATTAAATAATCACGGACTGCCAATTTGTATTGTATTTGAAATAAGATAAACAATAAAGTAAAATGTCTATATATGGAGATACAAACTATCACGCAACGAAATCATATAGTGATACAGGCGATGAGTTGATTAAAAAGAAAATGAATGAGTTTGCTACTCTTGTAAAAGATAAAATGTATGTCCCAAACCTAAAAAAAACAATACATGACCTTAAGCAAGGTAAACCTATAATAACTGTATGGGCAGAAGAATCTGGGTCATTACGTGATGGCTCTTATGAATTTGCATTTGGAAATGTATTTTCTGGTTCAGCGCATGAAAACTGTGGTTATACTATGTTGTGTAGTGGGAGAGTTTTACGAATGGGTTTATGCAGTGTTACAAGAGATGGATTTGCAACCGATGAAGTAAAAATTGGGATTAGTATTAATGGCGCCCCAAATGTTAATGCAACTTTAACAAAACATAAAGGACAGCGTTCGGCATATACAATATTTCAAACTCCAATTGAACTTACCTCTGGAAGTGTGTTAAATTTCGTTTCACTTACAACATATAGTAGAGCTTCCATTTCAATTGTAAATGTAATAATTGAATTAAATATTTAAATTTAAAAATTATGAAAAATAAAATGAGTAATAAACTGTATCCACCGCTACCAGTTGAGGAGAATAGAACAGAACATTATAGGCTTAATGAAATAAGTGCTTTAAAACATAAGCTAGAAAATGAGGTTGAGACAAGAAAAACAATACGAAATAAATATAAAAGAGCTCTGAACATATTAAATGGTGTTCAGTCTGGGTTAACTACTGTTGGTCTGGTAATGGGTGGGAGACGAGTGGCCGGACTATTATTAACTGTTGTAGGAGTGCCCGTTTCCTTGGGCCTTGGTATTGCGGGTAGTATATGTGGTGCATTTGCATTAACAAGCAAATTTGTTAATACTAAACTACTGAAAAAGGCTGAAAAACATGATGAAATACGTATACTTGCAATGGAAAAACTTAATTCTATTGCAAATAAAGTTTCCACTGCATTGCAAGATGGTAATGTATCTGATGAAGAATTTAAATTGATCATGGGAGAGATGGATAAATAGGAACAAATGAAAGCAGATGTTAGAAAACCTATAAAGTTTGAGATTTCTGCTGAAGAAAAAAAAATACTACGAGAGAAAATCAAAACAGACATGTTAAAAAATATAAATGGGCACTAAATTTTGACTTTCATTTGAGTGCGGTCGGGTAAAAAAAAAAATAGCGTTTAAAAGTTTTTCAACAGACAAAATCAAAAGCATGATACTTATTTTTCTTATTGTTTTTACTTGGCTTCAACCCTAATGGTCTTACATAGTATGGCACCTCCTTTTTTTTTTAGATTTAGCTTGTTCAATTTTAGATTTAAGAGAGAGTGGTGTCCATGATTCAGTGTCATCATTTAATGTTAAAATCATAGCTTCACCATTAATAGTATCCACACATCTGTAATCTGTAATAGTATAGATTTCATTCTGTTTTAAATCTGCCTATTTAATTGTGTTATATTCATTTTGTTCCTTGTGCCTTTCTTCAAACTTGGCCAGTGTGATTTGTTGATTCATTTTTGTGTTTTATGTTATAGAAATGTATCTTAAATAGAAATAAAAAAATGGAGAAAATTTATTACAGTCCTAAATGATTTTGGAAAGGTTTAACAGCTGTTAAGAAATTAGCAAAAGCAGCTAAAGTAAGTGATAAAGAAGCATTGAATTTCTTAAAGAAACAAGCTGTATGGCAGATTTAATTACCTGCACCAAAGAAAATAGTGAGGCCAAAGTTTGATGTTTCTAATAAGAATGAAGTTCATCAAGCGGATTTATTATTCCTACCACATGACATTGTTGGTCGAAAAACATATAAATATGCACTGAATGTTGTTGATATTGCTAATAGATATAAAGAGGCAGAACCACTGACTTCAAAGGACAGCAAGGAAGTTGCTAAAGCTTTTGAAAATATTTATAAAAGAAAACTAACATATCCAAACTTATTACAAGTAGATCCAGGTAGAGAATTTATGGGTGCTGTTACACAGTTCATGGATAAACATAATGTAAATATAAGACGCGGTAGAAGAGAAATTCATAGAGACCAAGCCATTGTTGAAAGATTTAATAGGACACTAGCCGAAAGATTGTTTGGTTATCAGTATGCTAAGGAGTTGGACAATCCTCATAAACGAAATAGGGAATGGGTTAAGAGACTACCATCAGTAATCGCTGCAATAAATTCGGAGACGAAAAAACCCTCTCCAATTGAAATTAAAACATTAAAAGACGACCCCATCTGTCCTACTGTAAACTTAAGATATTTATACCAACCTGGAGAACAAGAAGGCGGAGGCAGACGTAGAGCTACTGACCCGATATGGAGTGTTGATATTCATAAGATTGATTATCATTTTATTACCCAAGGTATAAGAGTGTATTATTTGAAGGCGCCGGCACCAAAGACAGGCATTGTAAAGGAAGAGCTTCTTATTGTTCCGGCTGATACCCAAACGCGTATGTCATGATTCCATCGGGTGCAATGTATCGTTTTGTGTCGAGTGGTGAGAGTGTTGTTTTGTTCATTGTTAGTCCGTATATTTTGTGGTGTATGGAGCGTAGCATATTCATGTTATGAGTGTATGTTTTCTTGTTGAAAAGTGTATCTTTGTAATTTTCAAAGTTTATTTGTTTTTTGATTACATATTTTTTTATCCCTTTGCTTTCTTGATGAGTTGTTCGTCTGCTCGTAATATAGAGTATAGCTTTGGGCGTAGACCAATATATTCTGCTATTGAAGTGCCAACACATTCATCTTTCATTTTGCCTATTACTTTTTTGTTTGTTTCATCATAAAGTGGATGGTCTTTTGGATAATCAGAGAAGTCATATTCATCTTTCATCTTAGACATATCTTTGTATACATCTTCTGTTTTGATGTCAACTAATAAACTGTCGGTGTCTGTATACAACAAGGTGCAGTTTTCGTTATATTTCTTTTTCAGTTTGTTATAGTACCAGTCGTACATTAGATGTTTTGATAAGTCTAAGACAGACATGCAAACATAGATTGGCTTGTTTAACGTTAGTTTAGTTTTGTTTACATGTACAGCAGATAATTCATCTGAGAATTTGACACGCCTATTGAAATTAGGTTTAGCTATGATTTTTCTTAGTCTTTCGTTTTCGGTTCCATCTGTTCTTACTAGTTTGATATCTGATCTTTTTCGTAGGTTCTCCATAGTTTTTCCGAATACAGCATTGTTCATTAGTTTATAGAAATATTTTTCAAATTCAGACTTTGCTTTTTTACGTAATTCGGTGTTTAGACGAATGTATGGTTCCATCCATGGTTTTTCATTGAATTTTAAGGCTCGATGTACTTTAGTGAGTTTTAGGCCAAGAGATATGTACAACTGTAGATTTCTGTAGTGTAATACATATTTATTTTTGTTGTTTAGATTTGGGACAAGTTTCTCTATGTTTATCATATTGCTATTGTTAAGAAGTTCGGTTTGATATTCCGATAACCATTCTTTTTTTACTGCTAGTTTCTCAGGTGCAAGTGGATAATCGTTGTGCAGTTTATGTAGGCTTTTTGGGTATTCTAGGTCTACTTCAAGGATTAAAACTTTGCCTGGTTATGGTTGAGCAACTGTGTTTCTACTGTTTAAGGGTTTCCACTTGAAACCGGAGTACGGTAAAGGTTGACTCATTGCCCATCCGTATAGGTTATTTGCGTCGTAATACATGATGTGATTGTTTTCTTCAGTTGGATTGTAATCAGCTACAAGAGGATTGTTTGCTTTTGCATGTCTTTTGGATACCATACTTATACCGCCACGCATACCTTTTTCTATGAATAAATGCATATCAATATCTGTTAGTAGTTCTAGGTTTATTTGAGTGTGTTTTAGTAATGCATCCCATGATAGACATGGAGCTGTATAATAGTGTAATGGGTCAAATTTGTATGCATTTATACATGTTTTTCTAAATGTTTGGAATACATCAGCAAGTAGAACAACAGCAGTTTTAAGGTATAAATCATGATAATCTCCAAGGGTTTTACAGTTGAACTCTTTCCATACCTTTTGTGCGTGTTCATAGTCTTTTTGATTGATACTTTCATCTGTAAGACTGCTGTAAAATTTATCTATAGGTGGTAATTGTGTTTCATTGAATCTTTCTTTGTTGTTCATATATTCATAAGGGTAAACTCCTTTACGCAAAAGTAGATTTGTTTTATTGTTGAAGACATTGTTGGTGATTTTGAAATCTGATTTATCTGTTGCATCTACTAACTTTTCAAGTGATGAAGACATGAATTGAAAACTATCTAGGAACTTGAGTTGTCCAATGCTAAATGAGATGTACTTTTCAGCGTTGATTGGAATACAAGTTATGTTGGGGTTTGCTGTGTGTATTTTTTGCATTATAAAATGACTATCATATCCTTTTAGGTTGTGGAATACTACAGGGATTTTAGTTGTGCCTGGTTTTATTTTGAGTTTTAGGTTGCAGTTTTTGTGTGCGGCGCCTCTGTATTTACCTGTGAAATGGCAGTGGTCTCTTACTTTTGTATCGTTTAGTTCTGTTTCACATATCCAATAATGGGTTGCACTTTCATAATCTTTGATGTTTTGTTCTGTCATTGTTATTTGAGTTGGATGGGCAAAAGTGTTGTTGATGTTGCTTGTTTCACATTTCAAATGGTTTAAGAATGTTTCAACAACATCTTCACCTCTGTATATTACTGGTTTTTCTGCTTTACCATCATACCACACAACTTGATATCCAAAACCACAAGCTTCATGTTCACTTGTTATTTCTGATTTGTCACCAGCAGGTTTGTTTTCAGGGGTTATTATGCTTTGAAAGTCCGCATAGATTACATATGGAACTGGTAGTTGGTTTTGATGGTTTTTGAATTTTAAATGGTTTTTATCTTTTGAGGGCATTTCTATTTTTGTTGCAGTTTTGTTGATGCCTTCACAATCTTCTTTATGCTTGAGTAGTAAGTCTTCTTGTGAGAAGCCATATAGACAACGTTCACAGAAATGTGTTTTTTCCTTATGCTTGTTTTGATCGACGAGTAGTCTGTTTAGGTTTTTAATCCAACAATAATGATATTGCGTTTCTTTCTTTGGTTCTTCGCCTTCTTCATCAACTTCATCGTCTTGTGATATCAAAAGTAAATTAATTATATTCAATTCTGTTCGTTGATCTGATATGTAATATGGGAATATGCTTATTTTCTCTGTCTTTTTTGTTATTGTATATCCATAAACATTTATTGCAAGATTGTTTTGTTTTTCCACTTTTGACATTTGGAATATTGGTGTTGGAAAATCGATGTCCTTCAAGTTCAAATTGTCTTTGTTTTTTGTATAACTGTAAATATTATTAAGGTTACTTTTTGCGGGATACATAGCGGATGTCAGAGCCCATCTCAAACATTCATTATCATCATTCTTTATATTAATTATTGCTTTTTTATTTGCCAATGCTTTGGGTAAAGGAATATATGAAGAGCCTTTGAGTGGTTCATATTTTGCAATGTTTAAGTACAGCTTAATACAGTGTTCGATCTCTAGGCCTGATGCTGTATTTGTAAATTTCTCAATCCAGGTTTGTAAATAAGAAGTTTGAATATTATAAAATTCAACTACTTTAGATCCATCAAGAACAGCACTTTGTTCTCCATGGGCTTGTCCGATGACATACTTTCTTTCTCCGCCGTTTTCATCTTTGAAGAATTTTAAAGAAATGCCGATTGAAAACTTTATGCCCTTATATTCTTTTATATCTTGATTGATTTGATTTATTATAGTAGACGTGTCATCATCAAACAGAATATTAGGGTCTTTATAAATATGGGCATCTATTTCATATGACTTGAAATAAGCACACAATGGCTTGTCGACCAATTTTAATTCTGGGTTTTTATCTTTTGGGGTTTGCTTGGGCTCATTTATAACATTTTGTTTTTGTTCAACGTATGTCCGTTTTTGCCGCCTCCTTTCCTTTTTCCTACAACGCCTTTCCCGCAGATTTTCTAACACAGATGATTTTTACCTCGACTTGGGGCTCTGAAGGCTTCAAAGCATCTAATGCGCTTTCTTAATTGGGCATCATTAACAACACCATCACGATGAAGTTGTAATACATACTCTATATTATTAGTGCTCATCTTTTTTACTTTATTTTATTTGTTAAATATAACTTATTTTAACAAATAAAAAATAAATAATATAAGTAAATCATGGAATGTGCATTTACAAAAGTTGGTGATCATGAGCCATGCCATTCAAAGCCTACACAAAAATCTAAATATTGCAAACTACACAACTACCTAATGAAAAAAAGCCAAGTGAAACCCTGTATCAAATGTGGTAAAGGTACATATGCAAAATATCAAGTCTGTGTTCAATGTGGAGCACATAAAGTAAGATTAAAGGAGAGATATTATAAAATAGAGAAACCATTCAGACAAGAGTCTGCCAGACTTAGGGGGATTGTGATATAGCGGTTTCGTGGTTCATTGCATATATTTTGCTGAAGATTATGGTTTTCGTACAAAACAACTATATAGTTTGGTATAGCAAGCATTATTTTGACAAATTCCTAGTCTCAAAGGCTGAGAAGTTTAAAATTGAGATTACATTGCAGGAGCTCCATACAAAAGTACAAAACTACTGTATAGTTTGGTACTTTTGTACAAAGATATATATAAACTTCTAACCACAGGGTCTGAGAAAGCTAAAACTGAGATTATATTGCAGGAGCCCCATATTCTATATATATGTAGTGCATGTACATCAAAGTAAAACTATTTTAAGGATTTTATATGGGTACATATTTAGTACGGATGCACAGGCTGACTTGGTCTGCAACACAGGCTATTCACCCCCATTTATCCAGCCAGTCACATATGCCATGACAAAAAGGAGGGTATATACTGATGTGTATACACATACATATGAGTGATTTTGTATCAAAGAAGAATATTTACAAACTTTACGATATTCTCCGTAAATGACGTCGAAAGTTGACGATTTTTTTTATAGCAAATGCGGAATAGATTTCCGCATTTGCTATGAAAACCTCGTCAATATGCAAATTAACTTGTTACAGAAAACAGGTTTGGTGGCCAGTATAGTAATCTAATCATGTGGCTGTGACTGGATAAATGGCGTGTGTGTTTTGCCACCAGTGTACATCCAGACCAGCCTGTGCATCCGCACAGTCTGATCTGCACTGTTCGCCATTCCATCAATGAAGCACCCGTCACGCTTCTAGACAGCAATTTACATCGTTACCAGGCTACATGAGTGTGCTATTTGATCAGGAGCTTCACTGGCCACACATTCGGTAACCACCATTTATCCAAAGCGAAATACATGTAACATGCATCTGTCAATGTTTCCGCGTTCGATGTAACCCGAATATTCGCTCTGTAATCAGGGAAACTTGTAATCCTGGTTACGTCCGAGGGAGGTGGGATGCGGGAGGAGATGGCGGTGTGTCTTACACCATACAGGGTACACGCACATTGCACACAATCAACCCTTTAATTCATTCGGCTTATATTTAAGGGTGGGAATTGGCTCGAACACATTCCATACCCGGCACAAAAATAATCCTCAGACACGAGATTTATATAGACCAACAATTCCTTGGGTGAGGCATTACATGTACATGTCTCGACTCTACATACATGTAAGCTTATATTCTCAACGTTAACAATATGCTCCATTCCTCAGGAAATAGACACATATGTAATGGTTTTGCAATTATGTACTTAGTTACGTTTGTCATATGTATTCGCGCTTATCGATATACATATGCACGTTGTGTCCGGACCGACCAGTGAAAGTGTTGGTGTTGCAATCGTGATAACTTCAGAATCACTCGAAGTTAAACTTTGAAGTACTGTTTTTCTCGGAGCTGTGTCATATGCGGACATCATACAAAACAAGAGATTGCTTCCTCGGGGAGATAATCCACAATATTCCCCTTAACAAGGGCAGTCTTTATACAATGTATCCTGCGTGTGACTTTTGGCCATCATAAGAAAACAAAAGGATGGGTGATTACATTTTTATTCCGTCGTTTGAAGAAAGCGTTTGAACACGTTTATCACTGTATACACATGCTATATAAATGGACACACAGCTGCGAAAAGGTACCATATAGCATGTCGCCGACCAGGGTAGCCCATGATCAGCCTGTGCAGTCTGATCAGGGCCTACACTGGTTGCCATTGAGATGATATAACGCTGTTTTGTTTTTCAATGAATAAAATGGTTTGATCGGTCTAGTTACAGTATGATCATAAATGAAGATCAGGATATACGCTGGATATGTACAGTACGTATGTCCTTAAGCGTAATCAGCTGGCTATCCTTATGTGGCTGTGACTGGAGAAATGCGGGTTATGACCTTCGCTGTGTGAGTTTGAACTGTTCTGGGTCTGCAACGTTCCCCATTAAATCAGTGCATCATATCACTAGTAATGCTGCTGACAAACAGTATCGGTCCGTATCAGTAGCTATCGGAGCTTGCTAACAGACCAAAGGACTGTTAACCCTTACAATCCTGAATTAAATGTTGTCGTCTGCAGTTTTTTTTAGTTTCTATTTACCTCATAAAAACATGTTTTGATAAAACTTTAGAATCATTTCCAATGGATGATTCTAAAGTGTTATCAAACCATTTTCTATTGAGAAAATAAGACGAAATATAAAATAACAGTTGACGACAATTTCTTTTCCCGCATTCTAAGGATTAATACCATTTTTTCTCCGGCCACCGTCAGATATATGTATCTATGAGATGATACATTACGACATGTCACGAGAGAAATGGCTTATTACCCCCTCGCCGATAGGCAAGTCGGGATATAGCGTTATCCATGTACGTACATGCGTAGATACGTGCGTTAGTAACACGTTTAACTTACAATAACCCATGAACCGCTTCATCGATTCTGATACTATTTGGCCACAACGTATTTCTAGGGATGGTGCCTTGTTTTGCATACTAGCCACATCCGACCGCCCAATGTCAAGGTCACTGACGAATTATGTTCAGCAAGTGTTTGTAAGGCAAATGCGTTAAAGTGTTTTGTTTATTTATTCAATAACTTATTAACCGCTGCCCCGAGTTTGATAATATTTGGCCACAATGTGTGTCTAGGGATGGTGCTATGTTTTACATATGACCCACGTCCGACCACCCAAGGTCAAGGTAACCGAGAACTTGTTTTATTTATTATTGTGAAGGCTGCCTGCGAGAGGATTAGCTTCGTTAAACGATGCCAGTTCTTGTTGTGTATTTACATGTAACCATAATACCGTTTTATACGCCCGTTTAGAAAAAATATCCGCTTGAGATAGCATATTATGTCACGCAGATTTCTATGGGGGCAGCCATTGATCGTGCTACGCCTAAACGGCGAGTACGACCAAGAAAATAGTGCTCTGTGCCAACTTATCCTATGGCGTTTTTGGTATGTCTTGCTTTGTATCTAAAACTCTACATATGCTATTCTCTATAGTTTTCACAGTTTTGAGCTCAGTTTATCAGTTAAATTCTGGAAGATACTAATCAAGACATTTCGTGCGTATGAATACAACAGCTATTATCTTTGTGTCTCACGGGACAGTACGGAACTAGCAGTAAAAGGGGGTAGACGATTTACTATATGTTTCAGTATTGACCCGGCAAGCTACACAAGTGTTTTACAAAGTTAACGTACCCCACACACCGATTAGTTTTGTGGAGATAACATATTTCAGTACTTTCAGTACTTTGATTTTTGATAATTCTCGGTAAGTTGACACGGTGGCTGCCATTGACGACACATAACACAACGGTATTTTAGACTGCGTTAACAGTTTCCGTGCCCTCTTTTGAAATTCGTCTGCAATAGTTAGTCTTTGAAATTTCTTAATAAAAATAAAACATATATATCGGGAGACCATTTCTCCTTCGGTTTCTGATGACAAGAATCAGGCATGGTAACTTTTTAATAGCATTTTGTATTATTATTAGTATGCTGCATCGTAAGGCACATACCAGCATACACCGTTCGATGTTATAATATGATATGTTTTATCTACCAGACAACATTATGTCCATTAAAACGTGACGTGTACCGATATCCCCATGTGTGATTATATTGTATCGGAGTGTCATGCATATTCATTTCTGACGCCATTTGTAACAATCTACGCCCCCAGCTAATTACAGCAATATTCATAGGCAAGTTGTTCACAAATGTATGTTCTATGAGCATGCACGCAACGTTATTGACACAAATTATCCAATTAACCCAGAACCAAACTACATTAATATGTTTGCAATATTACATACTTACTACACCAGATATATCAAGTTTACCTGAATCAATATTTCCTGTCAAATCAATCATTAACATCTATAGTTCCTAAATATACCAGCAGGTGAATATATGTCTTGTAACTTATATGTTACAACGCCACTATCCAAATTACAGCAGACTACTATGGCAGTGTGTACCGCCTGTTATAGTGTAAATGCATACACGAGACCACCAGTATCTCGAAACACGCGCTATGTTCAGCTTATCTACCGACATATATACCCTCTATAAACATCACCTTCCCACTAACCTTATACAACTAATTTACACAATGAAAGCTCGCCATGGATTCAATTATTAAACTCATCGACCAGTATCTT